>JASAMX010034901.1:0-51840 GCA_030248175.1 Microlaimidae sp. YZB2_3 | reverse complement strand
GGTGGAAACAAGCACTTGTCGTACCGGTTTTTAAAAAAGGAGCATCGTGTCTCAAAGAAAATTATCGTCCTATATCCCTAACTTGTATATGCTGCAAAATTATGGAGAGTATTATTTGTGATGCATTAAATAAATACTTACTTGATAAAAAATTAATAAGCCCGCAGCAGTTTGGATTTTTAAAACGGAAATCTGTAGGATTGCAACTACTTAGCACTTTTTCTGACTGGGTCGAAGCTCTTGACAATAAAAATTTAGTTGACGTGATGTATATTGATTTTGCTAAAGCGTTTGACTCAGTAAGCCACCAAAAATTGCTAAAAAAGTTATCTGCCTATGGAATAGGCTATGAACTTCATGCTTGGATTTCTAGCTTTCTTTTAAATCGAACCCAAAAAGTAATCTCAAATGATATCTCCACTGTAGATAATTGTGAATATATATCTTCAGCCGCAGTAGATGTCTCTAGCGGAGTCCCGCAGGGAAGTGTGCTCGGCCCTTTGCTTTTCCTTATATATGTTAATGATTTGCCCGAATGCATATCTCAGAAATCAAAAATTATGTTGTTTGCTGATGATGCCAAAATTTATACTATTTTAAATGAAAACACTACCCCACAGGATTTTCAAGAAAATCTTAATAGTTTCTGCAATTGGGCAAATAATTGGCAACTTACTATTGCTTTTAAAAAGTGCGCTATGTTACATTTAGGGTTAAGAAATTTTAAGCACCCATATAATTTAAATGGTAATATAGTAGAGCAGTCAAATATTGTTAAAGATTTAGGCGTACTTGTTGCTTCAGATATGAAATTTTCACAGCACTGCTCTTCTATTGCAGCTAAGGCACACAAAAGAATTGCAGTTTTGTTTAAAACTTTTCAAACTTGTAATATGAATCGACTGCTGTGTGCTTACAAGACATTTGTACGTCCTCTTTTAGGGTTTGAAACCTATTCCTGGAACCCTTATCTTAAAAAAGACATAAAATGCCTAGAAAAAGTCCAAAAGTCATTTACGAGAAGATTATATAAGCGATGCTTATTTCCTCATGTAAGCTATGAAACTCGCCTAATTGAATTAAATTTACAAACTCTAGAAAATAGACGAACAGCAAACGACTTATTCCTATGTTACAAGCTAATAAATAACCTTGTTGATGTTGATGTTAGTAAATTTCTTTCAATTGATAAAACATCTAAAACCCGCTCAAACGGCTTAAAATTAAAAGGAAAAAAATTTAGTTTATATCTAACCAAAAACTTTTTTACAAATCGTATTATAAACATTTGGAATAAACTCCCAGCTGAAATTGTTTTAGCTTCTTCACTCGAAAGTTTTAGATCAAAACTTTTGTTTTAATTTTAAAAAACTTTGAAACCCCTAAATAGATTCTTTATCTTAAATTTTCTTAGTGACAATCATTTTTTTGTGTATTAAATCTATAACATTTATATTATTGTAATACGAAAATATATATATTTTTTTTTTACTAACAATATGTTGTATCTATTAGTGTTATATGACGTAACCTTTGCAACAATAAAATGCAGTTTTTTTATTTGGGAAGGTTTGTTCAATATTATCCTCTTTGACTTAAATAATTAGAAACCTTTTTTATCTAATCATATCCCTAAAATAAAACCAAATACAATAGGTATGTGGCGGAGAGAGCAGGGAAAGGTTTAAAATACTCAAACACCGCCCGTACAGTAGTTTTAAAATGTCATTCAGCTGTTAAGTCTCAAATAGGCGCGCTTACCGTGCCTATGCAAATCTACAGTAGCCATGTGCCGTATGGTATTAGCTAAGCTATTCCAAGCAGGCACTTTGTGGCCTTTCATATAAATAGGTCCACGTGGTTACCATGTTTTCTTCCGTAGTCTTCAGAGGCAGTCGCCTACCACCACTGTGGACCCCAAGTCAGCGAAATTCACATGTTAGGCCTTTTATAATTTAAGCTTATTTATATTTGATATGCTAAGATGCCGACGTCTACATCAAGCTTTGGTTGGATTAGATAGGGAACTTGTACTGAGTCAAATGAAGTGTGCTCTCTTACTTTTGTTTGCAAAAGTCATGTACAAATAAATTAGCATTGGTAAAAATTACAATGTTGTTTGTAAACTTTTACGTAAAACACTATTGTTTATAAAGCCTCATTTTTGCATACATTCCAGTTGTCAATTTTGGCTTAGTGGTTAGAGTCTGGGACTTGCATGCAAAGCTCTAAGGTTAGATACCCACCACATACAATTTTTTTCAATTTTTCCAAAGCAATTTGTAAAATTTACAAACAAGTTTCTTGTCCCTTTTAAAAGTCACGTTCTTGTAAAATATGCAAATGTTTTAGTGAAAAAAATGCAAACAAGGCTAAGAGAGTGTTGGCTGAACATACTTCATTAATTTAAGTTAGGAAAAAAATTGGCAAACATAAAAAAGACAATTATATGGCGGAATGGCTCAAGCCACATTCTTTAGTTGCTGGGTCAGGTAAGGTTGCCGAATCCACGTGCCAAAACTACCGTAATATTAATACTAGATTACTCTTCCATTCACTTCATCCGAAAGTTTTTTACGCTCTCTGAATGTAAAAGACGGGTTACGCTCAACCCCTGTTCATTCAGCTGTAAGCCACTCGACTTTACTCTTTACTCCACAAGGCAACGCCTCTTTTTACTATGGTATAACATTTGCATATTTTCAGCACTAGGAAAGACGGTAAGGAATTTTTTCAGACTGGCTATTTTCTGTGTACAGACGAAGAAAGGGTTGGTCTAAATTACCGACTAGACCCCCTTTCCCGCGGCTACAGTTACTCATATAGTTTTTATAAAAATCGATCATTTCGTTGGTGTGTTGGTATTTGATATAATTCACAATTTTTTCAATGGATTTGATATAAGCAAAATTTTTAATTGATAAATCTCACGTAAGAAATAATTTAAAAACGATTAGATTGAATGTGCGTTCGCAACTATTTTTATCAGCTGCTCAACAACCATGCTTATGCAAAATAAACCACACTGTAGGCAAATGATTTCTTACGTGAAAATCATCCGTTTCTCTTATTTTTTGTCAAATTTGATTAAATAATTAGTATAATAGTGCAAATTACGGGTTTGCATTGCTGGGAAATTTCATTTTAGCCGCGCCTTAGCTTTAGTACTAAAGGTTCAAAAATCGTTTAGCCTTAGCTTTAGTACTAAGCCCAAAAAAAGGCTTAGTACTAAAGCACTTTAGCTTTAGCTTTTGCTAAACTGACAAATATGGAAATGTTCCTAAATTTAAAAGAATATTCCTTTTTTAAGGTAATTCTTAGCATTTCATTGTGTAGTTTAGGGTAAAAACTTAACGCTAAAGACTTTTTTAACGTTTATTGCATCAAGTCTTAGTTTTATATTTTAAAAATATTATTTTTAGGGTTAATTTTACAGTTTTAAAGTTGCTCTTGAAACTGTTTTCCAGTTTTAACTTTAAATGTTAACAGATATATCAAAATGGTTAACTATCAAGAATAGTTTTTCTGAAATAAATATCTAAAGCAACAAAACATTTAACTAACATTTTTTATTAAAAAAACACGCTTACTGCATAATAAACTTTACAAAATGCCCATATAAAATAGTAAAAATAAGATTATTTTAATGTTAAGCACTTAGAAACTCAAAAAATACATGAAAAAAGCAAAAAATCAGTGTTTTCTAATGCTTAAACAAAAATAAGAAACACAGAAAATAAAACCCATATTCATAGCACCTTGAAACCAAAATTCGTGTTCGAAATATTCACTCATGTTTCTTTTGAATTAAAAATATAGTATATCAACTTTATATAAGCATAGTTTTTAGGCAGCTAAGAGTGAAGATGGTTGGTTGAAGGGAGTAAATTGCATCTTGAATTTTGGGAAGGGTGTATGAAAAATTTTAAAATTTAGAAGAGGGTCAGGGTGTGTCTTGTGGATTTTCAAAACAAAATACTTTAGGTGTTAGATTAAAATTCTGGAGGAGAGCCAAATTAAAAAAAAGAAATTTTCTGAGGAGAACTCGATTTTTGTCTAGCAGGGAGTTTAAAACTTTGAGGTGAAAGAAATCCACCATACCTCTCCACTTCAGATATAGAAATCTCATTAAATCATTATGCTATTGATTTTTTTGAACACTTTTTTTTGGATTTTTGGTCATTTTTTTGGTCAATCATTTTTGGGTGACTTTTCTTTTTCCTGTCAAAAGCTAAAGTTTTGCCAGGCCCATACCTTTTGCCGAGCTTTTGCCAGCTAATTTCAGTTTAGCCGCGTCTTAGCTTTAGTACTAAGCCCAAAAAACCCTTTAGTACTAAAGCACTTTAGCTTTAGTACTAATGACACTCGTAGTGCAAATTACCGCCAAATTATTTTACTTTTAACTCACTAGCTTAGAATTAAAAAAAAATAACTTACTAGTCTAAAATTTTAGAAAATTAACTTAATAGTTAACTTACTAGCTCAAAATTTTGGACCACTAACTTACTTGTTAACTTACTAGTTTAAAATTTTGGACAATGTCAGTTTTTTTTTGTAACTTTAAAAATCCTTGTGTTATGCATAAACTGGGCTTATTCAACAAAACAACCGTACTTTGTGCTTGATATTAAACTTGATTAAACTTGAACATCTTTTTAACCGCCATCTTTAAAAAAAATTCTCACCCTGACCAATTAAATATAAACGCGGCAAAATTTCTACAGGCAAAAGAATGAAATTTCTTTGATTTTAAAAATTTTAAAAATGAAAAAAACAAAGAAAGTAGGAAAATTAAAGAGAAAAAATGGATTTTTACAAGGAAATTGAATGTATATAACTTTTATGAAACAACGCTTTAATTGTAAAAATTTTATAATTCAAAAATCAATTTTAAAAAAAACCATTCTAAACTTTTAAATAGAATCATTTTCTGTAATTGAAACATTAAAAGTGGTTATATATATATATATATATATATATATATATATATATATATATATATATATATATATATATATATATATATATATATATATATATATATATATATATATATATATATATATATATATATATATATATATAAAAAATATATATATATATATATTGCTAAAACCTTACTGAAATTGACAAAATCCTCTTACAAATAAAAAATAAGTGCTGTTTTTTTTAGTTTTTATTTAAATTATACTAATTATTTTTAGTTCTGCTTACTTTTTAAGAAATAACCAGTGGTCGTATTTTGAAGAAACACTTATATTTACCCTGATAAACTCATTCCAATGAAAACAAATATATCTATATATATATTAGGGATGCATTGAGCTGCTCACAAATGCTCAATACCAATTGGTACTCACATATATTTAATTGTGAGTACTAAGCTCAAGCTCACAATAAATCTCAGACACAAGCTCAAGCTCACAATTAGCCCAGGCTAATTAGCTTAATTGTGAGCTTGAAAAAAATAAAAATATATATTATACCAAAAGATGAGATGTTTAAATCCTGAATAAGAAGCCTTATTAGAATATGCCATTATAACAACATTATTTCAGTCCATTTAAATGGCTTTTTTATTTTAAAGACATATTCTTCTGTTAAATCACGCCAGTTATAATGAAGAGCCTGTTTTAATTTAATAATGGAAGAATTCAATTTATCTTAATTCATAAATACATAAATCTATTTAAATTGACGCGAATTAAGGAAAAATAGTCATTATTTAGACATAACTCAAAGAAATACGTCATTTTAAAGCCATTTTGTTCAATGGCTTATATAAACACCACTCTTTATACAGGACTTAAAATTTTTTGTAAATTGCATATGTTTTATAGATGGTTTTATCTGTTGGTTTTGCACTTTTTATTTATTTTATTTTATTCAAAACTAAATTTTCTACAAAAAAGAATGTGTGCTAAAATAAATACTTAAAAATGCAGTAAAAAGTTTTTGCCTTCGATTGTGACTATTTTTTGGCAAAATTTTATTCTGTGTTCCAAACCTTGTAACAGTTTTTTTTATCTTTAGACCATTTAAAAAAGGCCAAAATAAGGATTTTTTGGTCATTTTATCCTGATCCTGGAACGATTCCATCTTCGCTGCAAAAAGTTTTGTTATAAAAACATAAAAAAAAGAACAGGCGTCGTATTTTTAACTTTATTTTTACACCCTGATTTATTTCTATTTTATCGAATGATTTCTCCAAATATTAGTGTTTTTTTGAAAAAAAAACACCTGAGATTGTTACCCCATTGTTTTTAAAACATGAAAAGCAAAAAACCGTTCAATAAACTGTACAGGTATTTAATTTAATCATATTTTTTGCGTTTTTTTGTTAAAAATTCTATTGAAATAAACATTTTAAAATTGACACTTTTACATTTAAATAAAAATTTTTATAAATAACTTAAATTCAGCATTTTTTCTTATGCCGAAAATTTTCCGACCGTTTTAAGGTAAAAATCGCAGGTTTTTTTCACTAAGATACTTATATTTTGACAAAAACTTTATAAAAATTTTCAATCAAGGTTTCAAAATGAATATAAAAATACGTCGGTTTTTTATATATTTTTGCACTAAAATTTTCTTAGTACAAAATGCCCTATTAAAAGCCTTATTTTGGGCTTTGTTAAATATTTCGACAAAAAATTGTTACAAGATTTCGGAGCAAAAGGTTGTATTTTTCAGAAAAAAAAAATATAGCAGGTGTACAGTAATATCAAAAAAAAATCAGAAAATTTTATTTTATAGGCAAACAACAAAAACAGGAAGACCTGACATCAAACTTATTAATGATTTTGGTACAGAACCAATTCAAACATCACGTAGAGTGCAAATAAACTATTTACGCCTGGTTTGTTTAGTAAAAATACAAAATAATATTTTTTTAGAAAAAGCAATTGGTATGTATGCAATAATATCAAAAGACCTTAAAATTTTACTTTATAGGCAACCATCAAAAACCATTAACTGCTCCAGAATCACGCATCACCAGTGTTACAAAATCACTTACAACTAGTGTGGCAAAATTAACTTCTCATCCAAAATTGCTTACCACTGAAATGAAATCGTTTCTCTGCAAAGATGGCAACAAAACCATTTTACTGGAGGAGGTGTGCAATGGGATCTATGACTGTGGCGATGGAAGTGACGAAATGATGTTTTATTTATGTCGCCAGTTTTGTAACGACTCTGATCTGTGCCTAAACAGAACCGGATGTTCCTTAAACGGGATTTTAAACTGCAGTTCAATCGACTGTTTTGAGAACGAACTTTGTAAGTGCAATTGTGAAACATTATGTTATCAAAAATGTATATTTTAATAAAGAATTGGCAACTCTTAGAACAAAATCGCGACATCTTATGCTATTAAAGAGACATACTTTCAGAATAGGCCATGAAAATAGGAGATATCTTTGAGTGATGCTATTAAAAAGGAAAAAAACAGTGAAACAATTTATTTTATTTTCAATCCACTGTAGAATAACTGGTTAAAAATCTAAATTTTTTAAACTCAGTTTTACAAAGTGAATTATGTATTCAGTTTAGGATAATGTTGTAAAAACTAATGATTTTATTTTAATTTTTGGTTATTTCCTTTTCAATATTATATATATTATTCTCATACAGAATGTAAAACTCACATCTACTCCCTAAAATCCTCTAATAGGGGTGGGGCTTTTGACTAACATTCTACATCAACAACAGTGCTGATATAGGGTGGTAGGCGGCAATATGGAATATCCATCGCCGGCCCGCTTCAGCTATAGACTAGTTCGGAATAAGCGTCTTTTACTGTACGAGAGAGGGTACAAAAAGAAAAAAATAATATTTGAAAAAAAAACAAGTTTTATATACTTTGTACAGAAAAAGGTACTTTACTAAAGTGCATGTTTCTGCGCATCTCAGAAAAGTATTTTCTGAAACCGCGTCCTCAGCACCATACTCACCTGAATAAAATTGTACTCATAAAAGTATGTTTTAACTTTGAAAATATAAACAATTTTAGGCATATAAAAAAAATGTATTCACAGTTTTTTTTTTAAAAATTCAGTCAATTTTGTATCAAGTGAGTTGTGGACATGCACGTCTACGAAAAAAAGCGTGAAAAATTATTCTCGAAGCCCTCCTTAATTGCCCGATTTCGTTCCAAAACCCATAACCTCCGTCAAACAGCAAAATACTATAAAACAATTTAGAACAATTGCACACAACAATAATGTGGATGGAGGCTACTTCCCCCTAATCACCACTCTAAAAAAATAGAAAAATGAAAACTTGTGTTTTAGAAAGTAAAAAAATTAGTTGCGTTTTGGTGTGAAAAATTATTCTCAAAGCCCCACATTATTTGCCCCATTTTGTTCCAAAACACATTTTAAGAGTAAAAAATATTTCATCCCTTTCGACTATATTAATACCTCGTCCCTTCCAAATATTAATATTTGGTCCCTTTGATCGGTCATAATTTGCAGTGCATATTATTCCCCCTTTGCCACCAAAAGGTCTGATTAATCAATAAACATGCACTTGACCCTGTGTAGTAAGGAAGGTAGGGCAATAGATGAATGGAAGAGAGAGCCTTCCCAATGACTTTGAAAGATGCACAGAGAACATTTGCGGTAAAGGCTGTGTAGTGTACCATTGCCAAAAGAGTGAATCCCGTAAATATTTGGGGGGGATTTGACTAATATTGGGGTTAATTTTATATTGACTTGCAAAAAATAATTGATATAAAAAAACAAAGTTTTTGACTAATAAATTTGGAGGCGCTAATTTTAAATATAAGCTTTTTTTGTTGATTTATGCTTAAGAATCTCAGAAGGGGGTTTGGTTTACCTACTCTATTTGGGGGGGAGCACCGCACTCACAAAATAGCCCCCATTTTACCTTTAACAACCTAAACATACTATTAAGGGGTTTTCTTGGGTGCTCAATTTAAATTTTAACTTTGTTTGTTCATTTTATATTCAAGATTGATTTAATATTGACAAATAGAAGGATTAGTGAGTTTCATGACACAATTAAGAAAAACAAAACATAAACACCACAAAACACTCATAACACGTTAAAGGCAGGGACATACCCAGGGTTTCTTTTTGGAGGGGGGGCGGATTGTAGTACAAAAAAAAAATTTGTATACTAAAAAAAATTTGTCTGTATGTATACTATAGAAAGTGACCGCTAAGCGAAGCGAAGCGGAAAAAATTTTTGGTTTTTGGGGGGAAATTGTGGTACTAAAATTATTTTATAGTTTGGCGCCGAGCGATATGCAAGGCGCTGGAAAATTTTGATTTTTTAGCCTTTCAAATCGCCCAAATTGTACTATCTGGCGACCATTTGGGCGCCGCCCTCCCCGCCCAACCACTATCCTTATTTCTCCCCCTGTCCGACCGTTTGGGGGGGGGCGGCCGCCCCCCCCCGCACTCCCCCTGGTTAAAGGCAAAAGTTTTAGTGTCAATTTTTAAGAAAAAAAATTGACTGGGACGGGAGCACAGATGAGAAAGGGAAAGGGGTGGGGCGTGGGGGGCAGGGCAGGTGGGGTTCACCTCACCCGACCCCTTCTTGCCTAGCCTAAACTAGCCTCTAAATTTTACACTACATTTCTTAGACTTTTTAGATACACTTTTTAGGCCTAAATAGGCTGTTTTAGTATATAAAATTTAATATTAGACCTAAAAACACTTAAATTATTGATTTAAAAAACTTTGTTAAAAAATCGGACCCCCTCTGACCCCTTCCCTAAATTTGAAATCTGACACCCGGAGTTGACCCCCCTAAAAAGCCAGGGGGGTCCGAACCCAACTGCACCTCCCAAAAAAATTATGGCCTTCTACCCGCCCCCCCATAGCGGAATTGACCAAAAAAATCTACGCTATTAACTGTTTAAAGAGCCAAAGGGCAGGATTATTCCCACACGCATTCCAAAATTCGATTTGACCTACCTTAAAGTAAAATAAACTTATAAAACATCTTTATACCCTAAATTGAACCCGTAAACTTGATTTTTGTGCTTATTTTTAAGCTTTGAGCTTTTCATTAATAGTTATGAGTTCATTTATACTCTAAAAATCATCTTTTTTGGAATGTATAATTTATGTTATTAAAGAAATTTTTTTATTAACCCTTTAATCAAATATTATTTTTTTGTATTACCAAGTGTCTGGCATTTATAAATATACTTTTATTTTTTGATTGTGCTATCAATTTTTTATAACAACAGCTTAAATTAAATACCCACCAAAGTTTATTTCTGAAAAAATTTGCATTTATAAAAAACTTATTTTAATAAACATCAATTATACTTCATTTTTTTGTTTTTAAAGTTTTGCTTAGGCTTAGGAATATTAAATTGGAAAAAAAGTTTAAATCCGCGTTTGAAGCCAAAAAAATTTGTTGTCCATGTTGTTGGTGGTCCATGTCACTTTCAAATTTTCAGTTTTTTTCTACATTTTTTGAATACTTTACACTTTTACTACTGTTAAAACATAGTTTTTAATTAAATTTGTTTCGTTTGTTTACAATTTTTTAAACATCATAAATTACAACATGCTGAAAAAGGTCATTTTTTGGTATAAATTGGTTTGTAACTCTTTTCAATAAGCCAAAATTTAAAAAATAAAAACAAAAAAAAAGTCTGCGTGTTCTATATAAAACAAAGTTTATGGCCAGTTTATGACAAGTTTTTGACCTATGATGACGCCATCATCGCAATTTATTTTGCAGTTTTTAGCCTATTTCAAGGTATTTTAAGTCATTTTAGACCTATTTTTACCTTAATTTCGCTTTTTTTGTCTCTTTTTCCCTTCTTTTTTCTTTCCCCCCTGCTTGCCTTCTCCCGTTTTATTGCCCCCTGTTTCAAAAAAATTGTCCCCCCTGTTTAAACCCCGGGGGCAGAGCACAGGTCTGGGTGTATTTTACTTTAGGATCGGTCAAATTGAATTTTGGGACGCGTATGGGAATCATACCAGTCGAAGTCTCAGTTTTGTTAATAAATTACCAATTTTTTAATAAATTAAAAAATTATTTCTTAAAAAAAATTTATAAGCTTTACTTACCATTACACCATTGAAAAAATTAAAAAAATTTTTTCCATATCCACCCGGTGGGTCGACTAAAGCCTCCTGGCTCCCACCTCGGCAGATTGCATTAATTCCTCCATAATGCTAAAATATTATATTAAATATTATATCAAATATTATATCAAATATTTTATTAAATATTTACAACGGCAAACTCTGATTCACTTGAAAAATTTCACTCACCGCTTTTTTTTAAACTTATGCTTATGTGTTCCTATTCCTAAGCCTAAGCGACACCTAAAAAACAACCTAAACTTTTTCCATGCAGATGTTTGAGAAAGTTTAGGTTGTTTTACAGTCTTTGCTCAGGCTAAGGAACTTGTAGGCTTATCCTTAAAGAAGCCTGTCGAGTGAAATTGTCTAGTGAATCAGAGTTTGCCTTTACAGCCATTAAAATTGGTAAAATCCTCTGAAAATTGCCCCAAGTTTTCCTTTCCCCCAACCGCAACAATATAGGCTTAAGTTTTGTTGAATTTTCTGAGCAGAAAATACTAAAAAATTAAAAAAAACTGCCAAACAAAAATTCCATAAAACCAGACTTTATTCTAGCCACCTGATAGAAAAATGTCGCTGAGTCCTTCTTTCTGGGTATTTCTGTCACAAGCAGACAAGGGTCAAGCCAGTATTGAGAGCTTGCTGCACGTTACACGTGGTACTTTTCCTCTTTGCCGTCAAAATACAACAGCGTTTTTCTCGAGAAATAGCTCAGTTAAATAATAGAGAAAATGGCACATATTAATAGTTTGACCTTTGCGTGGGGGAATACATGACACACCATCTTAACCTTGTTGTTCAAGACAGGACACGGTAGTGGGGGTACGGTAATGGTTTCAGTTGCCGGAGAATATCCCCAGCGCTCAAAAATTAGAGAGAATGTGGGAGCAAATCCCGCAAACTAATGAACTGATAGAATGGTCCGCTTTGTGAATTTTTTAACTTTGGCGAATATTGGGTTAATTTGGAACATTAACCTTAAGAGTACAAAAAAGCGAGGTTGAATTTTAGCCAACCTTGCAAAAAGTTATTGATGTATTTTGCACCAAAAAGTGACTTGGTCGTGGAAATCCAAGAGCTTGGTAGTAGTTACTTATTTGATAAATTTGAAATGGTAAGATAATGGGTTAGCAGAAGATGAAGCGGATAAAGCTATCAGCTTGTACAAAAATGGTTTTTCATGTGATTTTGGCGATGAAGACCACCTTGTTGCATACAGTTATCTATATGACGTAATCACGATAAAACACAACCGTGTTGAAAGCTAAATAAGTCAGGCTGGTGGTGTCAGCCTTTTCAAAAAGTTAGAAAAATTTGTCAGGTTTCTTCAAGTACGTGGTCAGTATCTTGGTCAAAAGTGTTAATTACCCAAAAAGGTTAAGGTCAGAATGAAACCTTACCATGTCGGGTACAAAAAGTAGATAAGACTGAATGCTTCAGCTCCAACAAAAAGACTCGGTTTTTGGGTAAGACTTCTCCAAAATGTGTCTGTTGGTGTAGATCAGTTGACGTAGTCAGATTTTACAGAATAATGTGGTTGGTACAAAACATTAGTGTGTTGGGTGAGATACAGAAGTTAGCAAGGCTGATAATTTCAGCCTCTTCAAAAATCCCGAGTAAGGACCAGAAGAATAGGTCTTTTGGTTGTTGAACAAAAGGCGTTAAATGTTGGTGGTAATAACTATGCTGCGGAACATTAACGCGTCCACTGCAACAAGAGAAAATTGTTTTTGAGGAATTTATTAGGAAATTCCCCTGCACAAAGTTATGGGAATGAAAGAACAGTCTCTTTTAGAAAAGCGGCAGGATACTTTTGGTGAGGGCATATATTGCTCTTGGAACATTAACGCTACGGTTGAAAAGCCAAAGAGTAAAAGTTAGGACTGTTATTTCAGCCCCTTTAAATAATCTGTAGGAGTTTGTGTAAACAATGAACTTTTATGGATTCCAATAAAAGGCTTAACCTCAAGTGTATTTTAATTATTGTTACAAAACCAAGGTGTAACAGGTTTAAAAATTAAGATTAACTAGTGAACTTAACCCGAAGTTAAGTTTCACAAAAAGTTACACCGAAGGTCTCAACTTAGAGTTGAAATAGCGAAAACCAAACTATTTAGGATAGCCAGTTAATTCTACACCTGAGGTTATTCCCTTTGCAAAACATTAAGATTACTTGCGTAATTACTTTTGAAAACAAAAGGGTATTGACAATGAGAAACCACCATGTTGGATTGTGTCATGTAGGATTATTTACATACGATATTTGCTATGTCTTGTGTTAAAGTCAGGGTGTTTTTGTAATTTGTGAACAGTTATAATGCGGAGAGTAAGGCAGAGCGCCTAAGTGTTTGCTTACAATTATTACACTGAGTGATTTATTAGAAAGAATACATTATGGTAACCAACCGCGTTGGGGCCTATGTGTTAGTAGCAATTACACATGAAAAACAAATTTATAATTGAGCAAAAACAATTAAGGCTTTGGCCTGAAAGTGCGCAGCATTTTTTAAGCATTTAAAAAATAGGTTTTTGAACCTGTTTTGAGTAAATAGATTTTAAAATAACACACAAAAAAGGTCAAATTTAGATCACTAGTACACAATGTGCCAAAACACTATTTTACGCACAGAGGACTTCTGAAAAACAGTTTTTAGTAAAATGCACATTTTAATATTTTTAAGGAAATTTGTTAAACGAAAACACTAAGTTTAACACGAGAGTTTGGATGGAGAGGGTTATTGACAACCGTCTCTGTGAGGGCGCTAAACCTGCTAACTTAAAAAAAAAACAAAACCCCACTTAGTTTTTTACTAAGTGCCAAAAAATACGTATTTAACCTGACTTGACTCTATGTGCAATTTTCCAAAAAGATACCTGCACCAGGCTAGCCATTCCGCCATGTGTTGGAGCCATTCCGCCAATTAGTTTTTTTTATCTTGTTTGCCAAAGGATCTTAACTCATAGAAATACCCTGTTCAGCCACCAGGTTATTTCCTACTAAAAACAATCCCTACTTAAGCTGGCCTTGACCAGCTGCAGAAGTTGGCTTTCTAACAAATATCGCAGTAAAAATAGGCTAAAGGATAAAAAACTAACCTATGGCAAGTCTGCCCACTTAGGGGGGGTTCCAATTGGGACGGTAGATAGCAAAAAACCTACTTGAAATGGTTTAAATTGACATGTGCGGTGACCAGCGCAACCTACTGTGATTGTGAATAAAATATGAAACGCGCATGAAAGCTGACAACTTATGATTAGTGATAATTTGTTTTATTTACTAACCTAACCTGCCACGCGCTTTCCGCCACACATCCCCCACCTAATGGTTGCTGCCCCCAGCTACAAGGCAAACAAACCAAATGTGGCGGGGCGTGGAATTGAGCAGGGCACCTTACCCTAAAACAGAGATTGCGCTTGAAATTAAGAAATTAGGGGACAGTAGTTAGCGACTGTACACCCAGTACAAATTTCCTGCCTCTGGTAATAACAAATACACAACAAAAAACTAAAGACGAATTCTATCAGGGTGAAAACAGCAGAGTAGTAAAGTAAACACTCGTTTTTTTGAGAAAATAATTGACACCTGACGCAACTTAATAATAATTGGTTACATCATCCTTGCCAACTTTTTTTATTAATTTGATTCTCGCGCGTTTATTCTTCTTTTCTTCCTGATGGCGAGCGGTTACGCCCTTAGTTTCAGCCTGAAGGATTTTAACTAAGGATTGTCTAAGACTCCAGATGACTTACCTGCCTACTACTGGAAGCAAGTGGCGGATTCCATGGCTTTACCGCTAGGAAATTTATTTGAGTTAAGCATGCTTACTGCTACAGTTCCTGAACTGTGGAAGGAAGCTATTGTTATCCCAATCCATAAAAAAGGTTCTACCAGTGAATCAAATAATTATAGACCCATATCTCTGACATGCGTAACATGTAGGATTATGGAATCTTTAGTCTGCGATGCAATGCTTAAATATCTTAGGGAAAATAAGCTATTATCAAAAGATCAGTTTGGGTTTTTGAAAAATAGGTCGACATGTCAGCAACTTCTCAGCACTTTAAATGATTGGTCAATTGCCTTGCAGGACCGGAAAGTAGTAGACGCTGTATATATAGATTATCAAAAGGCTTTCAATAAGGTCTCTCATGATAAACTTTTATTAAAGCTAAAAGGATATGGCGTAGGATATGAGCTGCTTGGGTGGATTTCAAATTTTTTGGTCAGTAGGCGTCAAAAAGTCGTAATTGACGATTGTTTTTCAGACTATATTCAAGTAAAATCTGGGGTTCCCCAAGGCAGTGTACTTGGACCCTTACTTTTTTTATTGTTTATAAACGATCTGCCAGAATGTCTTAATCAAGAAATACGCGTAAAAATGTACGCTGACGATACTAAACTTTACTCAATTAGAAATCCAGCTCAAAGCCCATTAAGTTTTCAACAATCTTTGGACAAATTTTATGCTTGGTCCGCTAAGTGGCAACTTGATATAGCCTTTAGCAAGTGCTGCATTATGAGTTTTGGACTTAATAATCTAAATCATGACTTCTTTTTGGGAAACAATCCGATAGAAAAAGTCTCATCCACTAAAGATTTGGGTATTACTATTAGCAATGACCTAAAGCCATATCATCATTGTTTAGAGGTTGCTAAAAAAGCTCATGCGCGAAATTCTCTTATTTTCCGTATTTTCAAAACAAAAAATACTAAAATTCTCATTCAAGCGTACAAAGTATTTGTAAGGCCTCTTGTTGAACATGATACTCCCGTGTGGTCCCCCCAATACAAAAAAGATATTATGCTTATTGAGCAAGTCCAACGTAGCTTCACGCGTAGACTCTTTGCCCGCTGTCAAATCCCTAAAACGAAGTACACTGGGCGTTTAACTTTTTTGAAACTTGACAGTCTTGAAAGCAGAAGAATAAAAAACGATTTAATTTTTTGTTATAAGGTACTTAATAATAAACTGGATATTGATAAAAACAAATATTTTAAAATAGTTAAGAACTGTAAAACCCGTTCCAATGGGTTAAAACCTGTAATAGAAAACCCAAGAATTGACGCAAGAAAATATTTTTTACTGTTAGGGTGTGCAAAATTTGGAACTCCTTACCCAAAGATATTATAAACTCTCCCTCAATTAAAACATTTATCAAAAAACTTCCGACATTATCTAGCCTAACTTACGTTTTCTAATAAAAAAAAAACATAAATAAATAACCCGTACAATATTTTTTTTAGGTTTGTGATTTTTATTTTAATTTTATGTTCGTTTGTTTGTACGACTTTTAATTGTACATTAGTGTCTTTGTATATTGTATTGATATATGTTAAGACCTGTACAATAAACTTCTTATCTTCTTATCTTAACTATAGTACACATAATACAACACAAAAAACACACAAAAATACAAGTAGAGAATTACACTAATTATGTAGACAAGTAAAGAAGGCACAAAATTACAAAAACACATAAAAATACACAACAATAAATCAGTAATTATCGATTATCATTGGAATGTGGCAAAGTAGCATTGGTAGAGAATTAACGCTAAATGTCTGTATCACTTGAATAATATAAATTTCTTCATAAAAACAAAATGTTTGTTGAGCAAAAAAAAATACAAAGACGAGTAAAGATAGCAAGACTATTTGTGTCAAGTGGAGAGGAAGAGATTTATTGTTTGTTAACTGGAGGAGGTTCATATTCATTGTCGTTTTCCTTGCTATTAAGTGGGCCCGGATCAAAAATATGTTTGAGGGCCTGCTCATAAATTCCTTCTATCTCTATCTCCGCCAGGAGATTAGAGTCGATCAGTTGGATCAGAGGGAACCGACCTAGAGAAAGGTCTGGGTAGATACTCGTAGTATTTGCAGAGGCTTGAGAGGTTGTGGCCCCTGACTGGATGGTCGCGTCCGCAGAGACTACAAAATCTTCTGTGGTATTGGTCAACGCCAAATCTACATTGGGTGGAGGGAGCTGCTTGGCTGTGTTTTGATCGATACCAGCAGAGGGTTCTGCTTGTCTGGTTTGCAAAACACCACCCGCGTTTTGAGACGTGAACAATTAAGGAACATCACTAGTTGGTCGGCGATTGGAGGAATATCGCCTGCGGGAGTGTCCCAAAGACTGCAGTTGGAGCTGACGCTGTCGTTCCTCCTCTTGTAGAAGTGGTAGACAGTGTGGATGACGACACTCGCTCTGCCTGCAATTACGCCCTACTGGCAGGTGACCCATATGAAATAGAGGGTTCGCTAAATTACAATCAAAATAAATATGTATCCCCTGATTCCCTTCAATACTTTACCTGTACCAATAACACTAATAATTATTTGGGAAAAATACCATTTAAAGTTAGTAATTAAAAACTATGTACAGGACACAGATGTACATAAAGAAATAAAGTAAAGGATAGAATTAAGATAATACTAAATTAATGACTAATAAACTAACACTAAACATATATAGAAAAATACAAAAGATTTAACATACACATGATATTATGTAAAGTTACAGAAAGTACAGACTATAGGGAAAAACAGTAATGCCAGAAAAATTACACAAAAATTATTACAAAAATGACAAAAAAAGAAGCCTAAGCCTAAGCCAACAAAAAGTATGCAAGATTGGCTTTAAGGTGGTGGCACTACACATACAAAGTGATGTAACCGAAAAATTGAAGTATGTAACCTAATGTTATTGATATGAAAAGTAGAAGAAGATTCATGTTGTGCGAGTACGTTACACTGTCTTGTATAATAGCACTGTGAAAACAACAGAAAGCAAAACAACCTAACAACCTAAGGATCTGTGTATTTCAATTTCATTTCATAACGTACTTAATTCATAATTCAAACAATATTTATGCGTATTATTATACTTTCTTATACCACAATTTCATGTGGTTGGCCAACACCACTCTAGCGCGCTTTTTAGTACGTTACATTGAACAAATTATCTTATTATTTTTTCAAAAATAATAACTTTTTGTACTGCTTTATACACGTTTCGAAAACATTTTTTCTTAGGGCCCATAAAGTTGTATTCCTCTGAAATGGGCTGATCAGACCCAGGAATAACCTTACTCATTAAATTTTACCTCTCAATTTCTTATTCGCAATTTCCAGTGTTCACATAGCAACATCGGCTGATCAGGCAGTTATGAACTTTCGTTTCTGTGTTTTATAATATGTGTGCATGTAATGATGTGTGAGTGCTATATCTTTTATGTACTATTTTACAAAAATATGCGTATGACAACATCAAGCAACCTACATAGTCGCATCCATATTGTCGATAATTTCATCCATAATGGTAGGCGGTTGAGGTTACACTTTGTTCAATTTCGGACTAGCTTTAGGAAACCTGATTTTCACTTTTTTGCAAGCCCTTAGTTAGGCTTGTGTGTACCACGATTTACAACGTTTTGCAAAGTATTTGCGACAACATTGATTACGCCATTCAGCTTTGGACACACCCATAGGTTTTGGCAACTTCAGATAATCTGGTTTTTCAGGGTTTCCTTCCCAATCTATTTTGAAGTCTGTTGAATAAGGTCGTGGATTTTGAGTTCAGGCTTCCAATTTTTGTTGTTGCTTTCGCTATCTTCTGGGCAAGAAGAAAGTACATTCAAAATACAGAAATCATTTACAGTTTTAGTAACTTTAGGTTCAAAATGTTTGTTAGCAACGACACGTAAAAGATCACAGAACGCTATAGGTTTACTTGTGTTTTACATTGTCGAGGTGGCTGTATGCGTTGTTCCAGTGTAAAGAAAGTAGTGTGTGGTGTGTATGGTTTGAGACGTTGTAAATTAACCCATTTGGTTTTATGTTTATCATCGGACAGAGGCGTGATCTTTGCAATACCTTTCGCTAGATCAATATTCAGGACTTTGTATGGTCCCATCCATCTACTAACAAATCTAGCGCATTCAGTGGCTTTAATAGCAGGATTAAACTTAAGGACAAGGCTATCAACTACAATAGGTTTGGAGTGTGCCCTTTTATTGTAATTACGCTTCTGACGTTCTTGCGCTTTAGGCAAAACTTGTTTAACAAAGTCACAAGCCTGCGTCATAACTACTCGAGCATGGTCAACATAGTTATCCTTGTAATCAACGTATGGTGAAGACACCAACTCAAACTTCACATCAGTGTTTGGCATATCACAGCCAAACATCAGATAAAAAGGACTTTCTCCGATGGATTCCTGTGGTGAACGATTGTAAGCACTCATTACAAATGGTAACACAAAGTCCCAATCATCATGATGCTCATTGACATAGGGGGTAAGTATTGCTTTCAGTGTACGATTGAATTATTCAGTATTCGTTCAGTACATCGTTAAGCCCATTTGTTTGTCGGTGGTATGCAGTCCTAAAAATTTTCTTTTTATCTGGACTCTGGAAATTAGTACCTTGGTCAGTAAGAATCTCCAAAGGACAACCATGGACAGTTATGACTTTTTCCAAAACAACACAAACTATTGTTTCAGCCTTTTGATCCGGCAATGCAAAACACATGGCGTAACGTGTTAAATATTCAGTAACAACTAAGATATATTTATTTCCTCTTTCAGTCTGTGTTAAAGGTCCTAGAATATCCATAGCGATGCGATCAAAAATGTTACCTACAGTAATAGGGACCATCTCTGGTCTAGCCGCCTCAGTATCCAATTTGCGTTTTTGACATATGTCACAAGATTTTATGTACTTTTTGACATCATCACTCATTTTTGGCCAGAAAAATCATAATACAAAATTAGCTAATGTACAATCCGTGTCAAGATGAGCAGATAATATGTCATCATGGATGGAACGTAAAGCTTCTAGACGACATTGACCTTGAGGTAAGACAATTTGACCTATAAACTGTGGACTATGACGACGTTTTTGACCCAAAAAAAGCATAAGAATGCTGTCACAAAGGAAATAATTCTTAGACAAACAAATGATTATTTTTTGTTGAACTTTTGCCTTAGGAAGCGTCTGATGATTTAGATATTTATAAATATCCCAGAATTGATGATCCGATTGCTGTTCCTTAATGAGTGATAGAGTATTGTTATCAACCACATAATTAGCAAGGACAAAAGGAACTGATTCATGAGGTTCTGGATCATTGTTAGGAACTCCAACAACAATTGGATGACTTATATCTGGAGGATTACGATTGACTACAGTAAGTCCTACTATGATGTCAGTAACGCATAAGGCTGGTTTAGAAGGCAAACATTGAGTACCTCTATTCTGGAACGAAGGATCCGGGTGAGCTTCTGCACCATTCGGAGGAGATATCCGAGATAACGCATCAGCATTTCTGTTAGTCTTTCCAGTTTTATACTCAATTTTGTCTAGATTGTATTCTGTAAGTTGGTATGCCCAACGTTTCAGTCTTTCAGAAGTACATCTACCAGATGTAATGATATACTTCAAAAGTGCGTGATCTGTTGTAATTGTGAAAGGGTGTCCCCAGAGGTAGGGTTTGAAATGCTTAACGGCCCACACAATGGCTAACGCCTTGCGTTCAATAGTGGCATAATTCCTCTCAGCAGACCTAAAGTTGCGGCTAGCATACGCGATGGGACGTTCACCGTCTTTAAACACCTGTGAGGGTACTGCATCGATGCCTGTATTAGAAGCATCCGTGGCCAACAAAAAAGGTCGTGAAAAGTCTGGGAAAGCTAGGATATCAGTGGAACAAAGCTTTTCCTTGAGCACTTCAAAACCCTTTTTTTTCTTCTTTTTACCCATTAAAGCATATAAGGGACTAGCTATTTGAGCAAAATTTTTAATAAACCGATGGTAGAAATTGGCCAAACTGTGAAAAGAATGGACTTGTTTTTATGTGCGCGGGACTATGAAATCTTTTACACACAAAAACGGATTTTTTGTCTGAGTTTGGTCTAGCACCGTTTTTGCTGACAATATGTCCTAAAAATTCAACAGACTTACTACCGAATTTACGTTTCTTTGGTTTTAATTTGAGCTTAGCGGCACAAAGATGACTAAAAACAGTAGAAAGATCGCGAAGATGAGTGTCAAAAGTTTTAGGAAAAACGATAATATCGTCAATGTAGACTAGGCAAGACTGCCAACGAAGTCCAGTAAGAACTAGCTCCATGAGTCGTTGAAACGTTGAGGGTGCCTTACAAAGACCAAAAGAAAGAACATTAAATTCATAAAGTCCTCCTGTTGGACTAACAAACGCTGTTTTTTTCCTTATATTCTTCCTTCATCTCTACCTACTAGTAACCTGACAGAGGATCAAAGGTAGAAAAGTATACAGCACCGCGTAGTGCATCTAAGATTTCGTCAATTTGCGGCAATGGAAAAGCTTATTTTTTAGTAATTTTAAATCCATGCAAAATCGATTTGTTCTGTCTTTTTTTTGAACGATAACAATGGGACTCGCATATGGGCTTTTTGATTCTTTGATAATTCCCTTATCGAACATTGTTTCAATTTCATCATAGATGATTTTCTTTTAACTTTTGGGAACTCTATATGGTTTTTGACGACAAAGAGGATTAGTGCCAACGTCAACTTTGTGACGTAACAAGGAAGTCCTAGTTGTGTCATAAAGACCAGACAAAAAACATCGCTATTAATGTGGAGGAGTTTAGAAATTTTCAGATTTTCAGTAAGTTCACTTTTTTCTAAATTCACTTCTTTAACAGGATCAAAGTCAAAAGGACGTTCATGTTGTAATGACGGTTGTGCTGTAAAAAGGATTGTAGCGGGATTTGGATCATCCTCTGGATGTATTAATACGTCGTCAATCAATTCAAAATTCATAAAGTTTGCTTCCTTTATGCGCGTATTTTTGTGTAGGGTGATTGGTGACGTAGTAGGATTAAGCAATTAAAGAAGAGCACAGCCATTACGATTTTTAGTGATAATCATAGCGACTAGAAGACCTGTCCTTAAGAAGAAAGGTAAGGCAGAATCAATCAATAGTTTGACATAATCAGGCATGGGGGCATTAACTCATGCCCATAACAGCTTTTTGTGTCCTGCAGGGATGACAGTTGTGTTGAGAGCAATGATGGAGATATTATTAGTTGGATATACTAACGTCGCATCCATGAAGAATTCAACTCCATTGTTAAGACCAATGATTCTTTTTGAAAATCAAATGTGACACGACCCACATGAGAAAAAACCAATGTTCCTAACAACAGTCGAAAGGGACTTACAAATTGAATGTATATCGTTTTGTAAAGGCGTATTCCGCCAATTTGTAACTGGACTTTACCAGCGGCTACCAATTGAACAGTAACTGATAATGTCTTGGCAGTTGCACTACAACGCAAGAACTGCACAGTAGAAGAGAGAATAAGAGCTACACTTTCGTCACAAATGGAGAGACATGCACTGGTGTCAAATAATATCCTGATGTGGTGACTTTCAACACGGACTGTAGCTAAACATTTATAGCACTTACTGGCCCACAACACCTAAGGTTGAGGGTCAAAAACACATACAGACGGGTTATCAAAAAGTTTTGTTTTGCTCAACGGTTTAAATAAATTTGTTGTCTTGCTACATGTACACAGAAAACAAGTAAGAGTAATGTGACACTTGCTGTTGCTAACCACATTTTAAGATCAAAAAAAATTGATAGCGGTAGCTAAACCACCAACCGGAACTATTTGAACACTGAAAATTAATATTTGTAATAATAGAACCAAAAAGGACTGCTTACACAATGGATGGGTTCTCCAATGTGAAGGAGTAATTCGTGGCACTGTAATACAACTGTTGAAACCCGGTTGTATTAGATCGACTAATGGTGGGTTTTGCTCTTGTGGTGGGTGGATGCGGTGAGACTGGAGCCAATACATTACCCCCTGGTTTTAAAAAGGAAGGTAACTGCTTCTCAGGTAAATTCTCGTAACAGTAACCCATGTTTTTTTTGTTTTTTTGTAGGCGACTCTTTGCTGTCTGAAGAAGCCCTCCTAGCTTGGGGTGTGTGATAGTCCCTACAATGACGTGGCGCGTTAGGTGGTCGATCAGCATCTGGATAATATGACGCCAGCAATGGTTGTGGAACCATCACTGGTATTTCTAAACTCACTACACGTTTCCAGGCTCTAAGAGATTTAGCACTTTTTATTTTAGTTTTAGGTGTACAGTTGTGATGATGATCATGTGAAACATGACGACAACGGTCATCAGAAGTGACAGGTTCACGTGGCAATACATTAGAACGTCTTGTTCTTATTGCTGCCATACCCCGAGGAGGTACCCGATAACTTAAAGCTCCTCATTTAGACCGTGTTTTGTATGCAGTGTATACACAAAAGATGCGTCTGGGTGAGGCCATTCTTAAGGCGTTGAACAACCCATCCTAGCTGACAAAACACACTGCGAACGTGATACCCCAAATAATGGGATCGCACTCACACCAGGACTATGCCTCCACACAGGCAAATTTAGATTTATACTTTTACGTTTATTTGGGGCAGATGGACAAATTAAAGCGTGTAAAGACTCATGAAGATGCCAACGACTATCAGCAATTTGTTCTTCCACACGATTTAACAATGCGTCAACATTAAATGGTACTTGTTTATGGAAACGGTTTTGCAGGCTTTGTTGAAATAATGTTAGCCTACGTGGTTGCGAACGTGAAGGTCCAGCGACCTGATCCAACATATCATAAACAGATGATGTTTGCAATAACAGACTATCGAATGATGTAGTGACTGGTGGATGAGCAACTCCATGAGGGCTAAAAGGAATAAGCAGTTGAGGCTGATTTGAAGAGAGCGGAGTCAAATGTAACATTGGTGCAGACAATGCAATTAAGAGTGGTGGAGATAGCATTGGTTGTGCACTTAACTGATGAGGCACTCGGAGAGATGGAAGCGCAGGGGATTTAGAAGGTGGAGGTCCCCCCAATGTGTGTGCGAACCGCCAAGTAGTAGAAACAGCGGTTTGTGAAATGGATGTTTGCAATACAGAACTTGAGGTATTTGTTGTAACGGGTGTAAGAATAGTGGTAGTTGTTGGGTTAAACTGATTTTGTGACCCGTTTATAGTGTTGTTACAGTACTCATTTTTACAGTACTCATTCTCATTTTTATTCCAGTACCAGTACCAGTACTATGCCGGTTGTCCAAAAAAATTCTAGTACAGTACCAGTAAAAGTACTGTTCTGATTTTAGTTGCAGAACAGTACCAGTACTATCCCTACCTCAATATTTATTTCGAGTACAGTACCAGTATTTTTGCAAAAAACCAAATTTAATTCCAGTATTGTAGGAATTAGTACTAGTATTAATTCTAGTACCAGTATTTTTGTAATGAATAAATTACTCATTGTTTTAAATTTTAAATGTTTTTTTTACAATGAGTTATTGGAGAACATTTTTCCCACAAACCATTTTTAATTTTTTTTATTTTAAAAAAGCTTGAAAACAATTAGGGTAGTGTTGTGGTCGGTTGCAACTGTTATTTAAAAAATTAAAAACAATTAGGGTGGTGTTGTGGTCGATCGCAACTGTTATTGTCATCGGTCGCAGCTGGCAAAAACTCGCACATGCGCGAATAGCTAAAACGACCATTTCCTGCGTTTTGTAAAATGTAAACAATGTTAATGTAAAAAGGTTATTAAATAAAACATTAAATAAAAAAACTAAATAAAATATTAATTTTAGTTTTAAAAATGGGGAAACCTTTTAAAAGTGCATCATTTTTTTCACCTTTGAAAAAAATGCATCATTTTAAAACTTTTGTTGTTTTTTTTAATAGAAAAACTTTTGTTTCTTTGGGGTGGCTTTTTGTGGTTTTTTTTGTATTCTTGTCGCCTTTCTTTCTTTTTTTTTTTTTATTGGTGGCCGGGGGCGAGGGAATGGAACTAGCTGAACGGTAGAAATAAGCAGATTTTTCTTACAGATACAGTGTATTACGTAGGATGGGTCCGCTTCGTTTTAGTCCCGCTTCGTTTTAGTCCCGGAAAAAAATCACTGCGAGCTTCGTTTCAGTCCCGCTTCGTTTTAGTCCCGCTTCGTTTTAGTCCCGCTTCGTTTTAGTCCCGCTTCGTTTTAGTCCCGCTTCGTTTGAGTCCCGCTTCGTTTTAGTCCTGGCGGAAAATGCGTTCATAAACTAGTTCCTGCTACGTTGCTTCGTTTCAGTCCCGGAAAAAAACGCTGCGAGCTTCATTTCAGTCTTGGCGAAAAATCCGCGCAAGTCATTTTTCCGCAATATTTGGTTTTATACAAAGACCTTTGTACTACAATTTTCTAAGCTTATTTGATTCATTTTGCATTGATTTAAGAATTTTAGGATTTTTTTTATTTATTTAAACTATTTTTAGTTTTTTAACCCGTTTAGTTTACTGTAATTAAAGGAACACTGTCACAAATCAAATTTCTATAACGCCCTGAATGGACTACTCTTTTAATACAAAACCTTAATCTTAATGTAGACGTCAAAACTATTTTTAGTTTTTTGGCCCGTTTAGTTTATTTTAATTAAATGAGGACTGTCGCAAACCAAATTTCTATAATGCCCTGAATGGACTACTCTTTTAATACAAAACTACTCTTTTAATCTTAATCTACCTCAAATTAAATATTTTGGTTTCTCCAGACCAATTCAACAACATTTATAAATTTTAATTATATCGGTTCAGTAACAGAGTTGTATGATCCGGGCGTTACAGGAATTTGATTTGTGGTATTACTCCTTTAAAAACCAAACAATAAATTCGGAAATACTTTTATATTTTATTTTTTCGGAAAGTTTTATATTAATATTAGGAAATTCCTTTATTTTATATCTGCAACATTTTTATTATTATCGCATCCAAATACACAAAAGAAAACAATACATTCAGAAACTATAATATAAAACATAAAAACGTTATGGTTGAATTATATCTGGCTGACGCTGAAAATTAGAATGCAGACATGAGAGGACCAATTAAAATTGTGCGGTAATGACGTGTTTTTTTTAAACAAATAAGAACGCAGAATTTTTTTTAATTCCACCTTTTCACAAAATATACATAAATCAACCAACTTTAGCCCTTAAAAAATTTGCATTTAAATTCCAAATTAAGTGGTTTGATAAATAATTATTAAAATACTGGTTACAATCTTTGTTATTAATCCGCTTTAGTGAAAAATTTTGAATGTTTTTGTTGTTAAATAGTCAAATCAATACTGTAAATATCGCAGTCAGCTAGATTTTATTTGCCTATAATAAAATTTTTTTTTCATTTAATTTGCTTTTATGTCACTAATTTGTTTGTATACGTTTTAACCAAAATTTTGCTTTACAATTAAATGTTTGTAAGAAATCTTAAAAATTAAAATTCACCTTTTCTGTATTTGTGGTAAAATTTGAAATTTCTAGTTTTTGTGCACTTAAAATTTCTTGTTTTGGTGGTAAATAATGCATTTAAAATTTCGCATGATTTTAAATTAAGGTGTGTCTTGGAACTACTGAATTACTAAACATTTTGATTAATTTTAAAATGTAGGTATTCTAGTCAATCTAAGACAAAACCAAAAGCTTAAATTAAAAATTTTGTTCAAAATCAACCAGTAATAAACAAATAGGCATATTTTTCCAAAAAACGGCTACACTGGACACTTAAAAAACCATTCTCTGGAAAAAAACCACTTCCGAAAAAAAAACGACTTTCAAAATAAAAATCACTCTCTAAAAAGACAGTTTTGTAGACATTTAAAAAAATTATACTCTCCCATTGTTTAACACAATTCTTGTGTTTTCCGTTTGAACCAAAAATAAGTTTAGACAAACTAAAATAGTTATTTAACTTATTTTAAAATATTGGTTTTTATAATTCAAAACCTTTGATTGCTTATAAAACAATTCACAGACGAAATAAAAAACTACACCGCAGTCGAATTTTTAAAAGAAATGTCCTATTAATTTATTACTGTTCAAAACAAAACAAAATTAAAAAAATAAGGTTTTCGCTACCTAAGGTTGTTTTCTGCAAAGTTTTATTAAAATTCATTTAGTATTAACTACATAATTTTTGTATATAAAATGCCCATTCTCTTGCAATAATTTTAGTTTATAATTTTAATTTTATTTTTTTAAAAGTTTTTTCTTAAATTTGTAATTCCTTTTAAAATCTGTAGTTGTGCGCAATGCTTCTTAAATAGTCCCAGTGTGTTCGGTTTTCATAATCTTGGACGATCGTCAGGATCCTTTCGTGAAGTTCTCATCATCATAATCAAGTTTTTATGGATCATAAAAAAGCAAACAGAATAGTTTTTTAACATAAATAAAGCTAATATACATAAGTTTTAAATCGCTCGTTTAATGGTTGGAGCTGCGGAGATATCTTCGTCTTAAATGGCCGGAGCTCCAGAGCATAATATTGGACTATTGGAGGTTCGGAACACATACATATATTTATGTATATAAAAGTGTGTTCTTTCGTATTTTTTTACAACAACCGATGATCGAAATGAACGAAAAAGCCAAAATTCAAAAGCCTTCTTTTTAAACATACGCTAATTATTTATTACACACGTTTTACGTAATAAATAACCTCTGGGGATTAAGAAAACAAAAGCTAAACTTTAGGCGAGTAAATCGATTTTTATTAATTATGCAAATATTTTGCACAAAAAGACTGCACGCAGGAAAATGATACAAGTTGATGAATGTATTTTCCGCCAGGACTAAAACGAAGCGGGACTCAAACGAAGCGGGACTAAAACGAAGCGGGACTAAAACGAAGCGGGACTAAAACGAAGCGGGACTAAAACGAAGCGGGACTAAAACGAAGCGGGACTGAAACGAAGCTGGACTGAAACGAAGCTCGCAGTGATTTTTTTCCGGGACTCAAACGAAGCGGGACTAAAAAGTAGCAGATTCAGTTGTTTTTTTTTGATTGAGGAATTTTGTTTTTTCTTACAATAAGCTTCTACTATTTTTTTTTTGCCCCCCCCCCGGTCTTTGTTCCCAAAAAAAAATTTTGTCGGAGGGGGGAGGAGAAAAGAGAGGTGAAGAGTTTTGGGGGAGGGGTTTAGGAGAGAATTTGTATTTATAAAAAAACCCCACCGTTGAGGGGGGGGTTTTCTTTTCCTTCAGGGGGGTTAGGTTGTGGAGAGGGGGAAAGGGCATTAGGGGGGGGGGGGAAGGGGAAGAGGGCGAAGGGGGGTTTTGGGGGCACCTTTTTTTTTTTTTAACTTTATAAAAAGTAGTTTGACCTGCTAAGTTAATTTCTAACATACACTTTAAAAAATTTTTGTCGTTCATCGTCATCAATAATGATACTAATAAAACACATTTCAAAAATACAATAAAATACAGTAGTAAAATTAATATACTTGTTATTTTCGATTTATCGAATCTTGAATAATGTACACTTTTAAGCAAAAAAACTATCTACATAAGTTTAGTTAAAAAAATGGGTTCTCTGAACCACCTCTAAATCGTTTCTAAAAGGCTTTTATAAACAAAACAGTTTAGTTTATTCATTTTTTGGCGTCAAATCATAAAATTGAAATGAAGATTTAAAAGTTTGATTCATACAGATTTCAAGAAAAGTCGGGAAATAGTTAGATATAAGTCTGAACAATACTTTGGAAGGTATTTATTTAAAATTCTAATTCAGGATTTTTTATTAGAATTCTTTTGAAAAATATCGATTTTTGTAATTTTCTTAAAATTTTAAATTACGTTTTACTTCAAACACTTCCAAAAATTGCCCCCTATTTTCTAATTTTCAATAAAATTGAAGCAAAAACTGTGCTAATTAATTTTTTTAATCTCCTAAAATGTTTTTAAGTTTCAAATTCACAGAACTGCAACTCAAAATAAAAAAAATGGGTAAACAATGAAAGTATTATCGTTAAATACATTATAATCTCAGCATTCAAACGCATTATACATTTGTCAGACAAAAAGTATCATCTAATTTGATATTTAACTTTCATTAAAAACTGTCTAAAACACGGGATTCTACTTTAAAGGTGCGGTGCGGAGTCAAACTTTTTGTCTTCGATTTTTATAATTTTTTTTGAGAACATTACCCCTGCCCTCAACAGCCCACAAAAGTTTTTTCAAAAAAATATCTCCAGTGGCTCAGGAGTTATGATCACCCAAAAAGGGTGTTTTTCCACAATTCTGTACGTGACAGATTGCTCAATGGGTATAAAGATTTACGTTACAAATTATGCACTCAAAGAAAGCATCTACTTTCTGCTTTAATTTGATACCTTAATCGTTAAAATTGGTGCAATAATTGTCGAAATATTGTGTTTCCTATACAAAAAACCCGGACCTCCTATACAAAAAACATCAAGAATGCATATGCATTCTTGAAAACATCAAACGACGGCAGTGATTTTGTGAAAGTTTGCCCAACCTTTCTTCCCTTCACTTCGTGTGTTTAGCAACAAAATCGAGGGTTTTTTGTACGAAAAACGCAATATATCGACAAATACTGCACCAATCTTAACGATGAAGGTACCAAATTAAAGTAAAAAGTAGCCGCTTTTTTTAAGTACATTAACTTAAATCGTTATACTTATTGAGCAATCTTTCACGTACAAAATTTTCAAAAAACGCCTGAACCACTCTAGATATTTTGTTGAAAAAAAATTTGTGGGCTATTGGGGGCCTGGGTAAGGTTTTCTCAAAAAATTATCAAAATTGAAGACAAAAAGTTTGACTCCGCACCGCACCTTTAAAGGAGCACTGTCATAAATAAAAAAGTTTTTTAATACTGAATGGATCCTGCTGAAATTTGGATGGATATGTTGTAGCTTAGGTCCTAAGAAACTTATATCCAAATTTGAAGCATATCAGTTCAATATTAAAGCAGTTATCCAGTTAGGGCGTTATAGCACAAAATGCACAACACACCAATACCAAACCCCAAAAACCACGCACTTTAACACAGTAACGGACGGAAAATCCGGTAAAACCACGAGGTGTATTTTATGTAATACAAATTACCATAATAATGCACGAATAGTGTTTAAGGAATACCAAAATCGTGTGGTAAAGTTTGTATTGGGTTATACTAGGACATAAGTGATAATTTATAAGTGATAATGATAGTGATAATCATAAGTGATAAGGAGTGCTAAGTGATAAGGAATAATGATAGGTGGTGATAATGATAGTGCTTATGATAAGTGATAAATGATAATCATAAGTTATATTGAAGGATAATTAATAATAAAAGTGATAAGTAATAATGATAGTGATAATCATAAGTGATAATGAGTGATAAGTAATAAATGATAATAATAGTAATAGTTATAGCCATAGCTGATAATGAGACAAGTGATAAGTGTTAATAATAAGTGATAATGAGATAAGTTATAAGTGATAGTGAAAGTGATAAATGATACGTGACATTGATTATCATTATCACTTTATCACTATCATTATCACTTATCACTATTACTTATCACATTATCATCTATTATTATCACTTATCACTTATTATCACTTATGATGATCATTATTATTATCACTTTATCAGTATCATTATCACTTATCACTATTACTTATCACTTCTCACATTATCATCTTCATTATCACTTATCACTTATCGTTATCACTATTCACTTATTATTACTTATCACTTATTATTATTTATCACTTATTATCACTTATCATTCATTATCTATTACTCATGATGATCACTATTATTATCACTTATCACTCATTATCACTTCTGATTATCACTTATCACTTATCATAAGCACTATCATTACCACCTATCATTATTACTTATCACTTAGCACTCATTATTACTATCATTATCACTTATGTCCAAGTATAACTTAATACGAACTTTACCACACGATTTGCGTTTTTGTCATACACTATTCCTGCATTATATTATAGAGTAATTGGTATTACATAAAGTACACCTTGTGGTTTCACCGGATTTTCCGTCCGTAACTGTGTTAAAGTGCGTGGTTTATGGTGTTTGGTATTAGTGTGTTGTGCATTTTGTGCTATAACGACGCCCTAACCGGATAACTTCTTTAATGTCGAGCCAATATGCTTCAATTTTTGAATATAAGTTCCTTAGGACCTAAGCTATAACACTTCCAAATTTCAGCCAGATCCGTTCAGTATTAATTTTTTTTATTTGTGACAGTGGTTCGTTAATGAAAATAAGTTTTACGATTGCAAAAAATTAAATATTTTGTAGGAAAAACACTACATTACAAATTTTGCAATATTTTCAGTCTGTCCCGGCCCCGGCTGGACCAAAATTTTGTACCCCAGCCTCGGACTCAACAAACTTAAATCTTTCTACCATGGCCCCGTCCACAGCAAAAATTGTACCCGATTGATCCCTTTTTTGTAATATTTATTTTTATAAAAAAATTCTATGTTCTGTGCAAAAATAGTCAAAAAATTTTAAGCCATTGTAAACAATTATTTCCAAATCGTTGGATATGTTTCAAAATGGAAAAATAAAAAACAATAACAGAACAAATAACAAAACAAATTATGTAATACAAAGATCGATTAAATTTTGTAGTTCGTGGGTTTGACTCTAAAATACAATGGGAAGGAAAGGAGAAAGTTGTTGATAAAGTTTTCATAAACGAAATAACTGCGCAAATTATAATTTTACTTGGAAAAAATTCACCACATAACTGCAGTGCTTTACAATGAAAAACAGCGCGCGCACAAGGTTTCATTTCACCCATTGCGCCTGCACTGAGAAACACCAGTCGAGATTTTTTGCATTAAACCTGCTTATCAACACTGGTACTGGTACTGGAACTGAGCCAAAATCAATTCAAGTACCAGTATTTTCTAACTTCCTGATTTTTTTCCAGTACCATTACCAGTATTTTTTCAAACCGAAATTTTAATACAGTACAGTACCAGTATTTTTGCTTTTTGAAGTTTTTAATGCAGTACAGTACCAGTATTGTACTGGAACTAAAATGAGAGGTACTGGAAGGGTTCCAGTACCAGTACCAGTAATACTGTAACAACACTACCCGTTTAATTGAGGAGAAAATACTATTGGTAAATTCCACTCTGTAGGATAGTAAAGTTGCGCCTCCCGCTCTTGCAAATCCTCAATAGCAGACAAAACCTTATGATATTGTTGTGCACATATACCTGCTCGTATATTTTGTTTGACTTCTTGGCGAGCAAATATGCCAAACCACAGTGCTTGTTGTAATGCAAATTTGCCAGTAACCGGCCGACCACAACCTGGCACACCCTGAGTAATTCCAACCATTGCAGGCGTACCCAGAGTATGCGGAGCCAAGGTGGTAAAAACTGGTCACAACCAGGTACTCTTAAAAGGTTACCACTTGCTTCTGATTCTTCCGGAGTGCGCGTTGGCTGGGGAGCCGCCACAACACCAACCAGTCAAACCCTTTGAGTAGAAACTTGTCGGTTTCCAGATTGTGAGAGTGACCACCAAGTTCCTCTACTCAGGTCAATGGGTCAATCTTGGGGGTCGACTAATTTGGGTTTTTTAGCTACCAATGGAGTTTTGTCTGAAGTATCAGGCTTGATGATTCTTGATGCTTTGATGATTTAGGTGGAAGCGGTTTACGTATTGGTTCGTCTAGTAAAGGCTCTTCCATAGTGATAATGACAGAAGAAACCGGCTGATTTTGGGCTTGTTCACGCTGGGCTTTAGTTTCCTCTATTTTTTTTTTGAAACGGCGGGATATCGTTATTGTATACTCTGTAGAAACGAGTGTTGTCAATACTTTGAATTCTAGCATGGATTCCCAATGAAGCGGCTTCACGCCGAACTTGCTAACATAATTACTGATAATGATATTAATAATAGTATTTACGCTAAAGCCATTATATCATGGTTCATGTACTCCAGCTCCCAGAGCACGCATAGGTGACACAGGAAATTGTTGAGTTTCACGTGTTTCTTGTTCCATCCAAGTTCTACTTGCCGGATTAAGGGCGATTTCTGGATTTACAGTCAAATTGTGAGGTCGCTGAGGTCCTGCTGTTAAATGAGAAACATTTTGTGTGCGAGTGTTTATTAATTCTTTCTCTCTTTCTAACTTTTGATGGAATAATTTAGCTTTGCGTTTCCTTCGCAGGAAAGTTTTCTTGCGGTCCATTTTCTCTTGTGCAATTTCACAGCGGTTTTAGTCTTTAAGCGATTGTTCCCTATTATATTCACATTCCGCAATAGCTTGTTCTATTTTATTCCAAGTATTTCAAATTAATTGTGTGGTTTTTTATCCATATAATAAACCATATAAGGGTCATCGTTGGGTGCTGCGATTTGACTACAATGTGAGGTACGACAATAAAAATGAAGGGGGCGGAGTCTGTAATAGGGACAACGCTAAGGAGGATAGTAGTGTATGTTCTCATTGTGGCGAATTTCTTCGCAAATAGAGATATGACTCACTGTGTAGTCTCGGGCATATCGTCTCCATTCCTGATCAGTTCTGTTTGGAAAAGGGAGCATCCAAGGTTTTAAACGTGACCTAGGTATGTACTGTTCTCTAGGAACTTGTTGACATTTCATACCTGGACCAGTAGTTACCCAATGAGTAGGTGTCCAAATGACTATGGGGCAAGTAATACCACATACTTGTACAGAGACTATTACTAAGTATGGAGCATCACGATTACAGCAAGATTCAGGAGTGAAACAGAAAAGACAATGACTGTACCTACAACCAACCAACTACATATGCTGGCTCCCATCTTCATGAAAAAATATTGCACTACGATGATTGTCAAATTGAGTTGCATTAATTTGCCATAAACTCGGATTAGGGGCAGGAGGTAACGCAGGTACTAACTCCTGAACTTGGGCTTCAGAATAGCCTAACTTCCGTAAAGTATGTCTTTCTTTCCAACGTCTGCGACGCGCGCGATCTTGGTGAATATTAAGTTGTGGATGACTTGGTTAATTAACATGAGCAAAACAAAGCAAAGGTTCCGGACTTGTTGGATGAGTAGCTTAAGAATTACCCCTAGCACGATTCCATGCCCACGTGACAATATCATGTTCATGTTGTTTCCAACAAAAACAATTATAGCAATGCTTACATCGCTTATATGCCCTGCGTTTTTTCATTGATTCAAGTGGAGGGTCTGCGAAAACGCTACACCCTGTAGACCATTCGCCTTCACTACAATTGACCTCTTGAGGTGGTGATGGGGCATGGAGCGGATGAGCCCCAATTGCGTGAATAGTTCCGCATAAACGCTCATTGGGTTCTACAGATGAATCACTTCCCAAACTCTGTTCACTATTGGATGATGTCCACGCTGGGTTGTAAAAGTCAATGCTAATGGGATGATGAGGTTTGTGAACAACAATATACATTTCTTCTAGTGGACGGCCGAAGTCCATACTAACCTCTTCTGTTGATTGAGGCCCCATTTTAGGCTCCCCATTTGGGTCAAAGATATCAAATTCTAGTTCGTTATTGGCATTCTGGGAACTTGGATTGACGCTTTGGAAAACAGGGAAGGAAATGGCCTCTTCATGAGAGGGTGAGTAGGGCATAGAAAGATTAATAACTACTTCATCCTCCCAGATTAGGATGCTGTCACTGGAAAACAAAACCCCCGCCAAAGGCATCTCTTCTCCCAAGGTTGGTGACCAGGTTTGGTCCATGCCTTGTGAAGGTTCGTTACCTATATGCCCAGTATCTTGGTAGATTGCATCTGATAAATTATTCATGAAATCGATATTCAGTTCCATGTTCTGGTCTGCAGGTGGGTATAATTGCAGACAAGCATTGATAGCCTCAATAGAACCCACAGAAACCCAAGAATTACTGATTGACACTACATCAGCAGTCGACACGCTTTCCTGAAGCTCAATGGTAACCCTAGACAGCATAGTGTCTATAAGAAGCGCAATTTGATTGTCGGAATTTAACATATTATTATTGAGAGGCTCACTAATTTGTAAACTGGACGGAGTGATCAAAAGTGAACTACTTTGAGATATGTCTTGTGAAATTGAATCCACCTGCGCCACTAAGGTGAGAGGGGTGGGGAGGGGAAAATTTTGTGCAGATAACACCCCCCAACTACTTCCCTCGGCTATTCACCACTTATAACCTCCTCCGCCGTACTTTCTTCTTGACTACCTCTTTGTTTTTTACTAGCTGTTGATGTCATTTCCCAAAGATCCAATATATACGGGTTAGTAGCAACAGTGTCTAAATAATTACAAGCGAATTGGATTGGTTTGTTTGTGCAACTTGTTCCCACAATGTATGGTGCTTTTGGTGAGTTTTCTTTTTGGTCATTAACGACTGGGACTTCTCCCCAAAATAGAAAAAAATAATAGGGTTCCGGTGGTTCCATAGATTAATAATAATAATAATAATAATAATAATGTTTTATTTCTAGTAAATTTACTATCACAACACAGTTAGTAAAAAGCGTGTATGCAACCCAGTTGGGCTACAAAACACAAACAAAATAGTACACTGAATAAACATTAAAAAGTATCACAGAGGCAGTCCTAGCTTACTAGAAAAAAATGACTAAAGGCTTTATTAAAAAAAAGCTCTTCAATTAGTCATTTATTGATAAGTTTTTATCTGATTGAATCACACTCCTAAAGATTTTTTAAAATCTTTTACTGTTTCAGCACTAACACCTGGGTTTTATTTAGAGAATTCCATTTTGGCACTACTCTATTAAAAAAGCTAAATTTTCTACAGTTAACTCTGCTATGTTGCGATTGAAGTTTTACTGGATGTCCTCTTGTTTGATTAGTGTTAAAAATAAAGTACTTATTAGGGTTTAAATTTACAAGACTGTTAACTATTTTATATGTTTCAATTATGTCTGTTTTATTTCTGCATTCTTGTAAAGATTCTAATTTTAGAATTTCCAGTCTGTTTTTATAATTTTTATCTTTTAGGTGGCATAATTTAAAAACTCTTTTAGTAAATGATCGCTGAACTTTTTCAACAATATTTTTGTCTTTGGCCATGTATGGGTTCCAAACAGCACTGGCATATTCAACTGTGGGACGTACAAAACTTTTATATGCATTGAGATAATTTTTGACAGATTGTGATTTAAAACATCTAAATATTAAATTTGCAGTTTTCATAGCTTTACTAGCTATTTTTTGACAATGAGATGAAAACTTTAAATCATGACTCATGTATACTCCTAAATCTTTAATTAATTTAGTTTTTGGTAATTTCTTATTATTTAGGTAATAATCCATCTGATTTATATTATTTAAACAGTTTATGTGCAGAACTTCACACTTATTCTCCGCTAAATTAAGTTGCCAGTCACTTGCCCATTTAGAGATTCTATTCAGATCATCTTGTAATTTGTTTCTATTATCATTAACTTTAGAAAAATGTGTGCAGACTTTTGCATCATCAGCAAATAGTCTGATTTCAGAATTTTTAACACTATCTACAATATCATTAATGTAGATTAAAAATAAAAATGGTCCCAGTACTGAACCTTGTGGAACTGAGCTAGTCACTTTATATGCTGATGATACAGATTCATTTATTAAAATTTTTATTCCACGGTTAGTTAAAAAAGCTTCTAACCAGTTTAAAAGTCTACCAGAAACACCATATTTACTGAGTTTATACAAAAGCTTTTGATGTGATACAGTATCAAAAGCTTTTGCAAAGTCTAAATAAACAACGTCCACTGATTTTTTATTATGCACCGCTAGAGTTCAATCATTATAAGAATCTAAGAGTTGTGTTACTGTTGAGCTTTTATCTTTAAACCCGTGCTGTAGATTAGATAATATATTTACAAAAAAGATAGAAAGCTCAAACTTAACAATTTGCTCCATTATTTTACAAGAAAAGCATGTAAGTGAAATTGGACGATAGTTATCTTTCTGACATTTAGAACACTTTTTATGAACTGGGGTAGTCAAAGCAATTTTCCATTCATGTGGCAGCTCACCTGAGTCAAATGACTTTTGAAAAATTTTGGAAAGGGGTTCAGCCAAAACTTTAGCTAATCGCTTTAGAAACAGCGCTGGTATGCCATCTGGAGAACGTGACAGCTTATTTGGTAATTTTTTTAAAAATTTTAGAACGTCTTTTACTGTAAAATTTATATTTTCAATGATTTTAACATTTTTAGGCTTAAAATATGGCAAATTAGCATCATCTTTAGTAAAAACTGAGCTAAAATAATCTCCAAAAATTGTTGTTTTATCTAAATCTTCAGTGGCAAAAGTACCATCTTCTCGTAATATTGGGGGAATAACCTTTTTGGATTTTAAATGTTTATTAATGTATTTAAAAAAATAACTTATGTCATGAGATTTAAGAACTTCTTCTTCTTCTAAATTAGAATTAAATTTCTTAACACTGTTTGAGTACTCTTTTGAAACCTTCTTAAACTCAGCTTTAAAATTAATATTTTTTGATCTACTTTTCCACAATTTTGTTTTTTTGTTTTGAAGTTTTATAATATGTGTAGGATATTGACATTTCTTTTTTGTATATTTTTTGTGTTTGCTTACTAATAGTACATGTAAAGTAATACCCTCAGTTAGAATATTTAAAAAACAATCCCAAAGTTCTTGAACTGTACTAAGGTATTTAAACTTAAAGTCCCGGTTTATGGTAGCTAGAAACATAGCTAGTGACTTGTAATCAGCATTTTTGAAGTCAGGTACCAAAAGGTCAGTATTATCATGAGACACGTTTTCATTAAATAAAGAAAGGTTTATTTCACAACTTATTACAGCATGATCTGAATTTCCAAAATTAGGGGCTAATTGCACTTTATTAAATATTTCTGGGTCGTTTGTTAGAATAAGGTCTAAATAATTACTACCACGTGATGGTTCAGGTATAATTTGAGAAAGACCACATTCTAAAAATTTTATATAGTATTTTGATTCATTTTGGGAGTTACTGATCAGAGCATCGGAATCACCCCACCTAATACCAGGTAGGTTTAAATCAAATAAATTAAATACTTGATTCAAAGGACCTTGCTGCACATTAGGGTAGTTACCGTGTCTCATGTTTGGCTGACTAACATGAGGCATATAACCACTATTTACAGAATTATTAAAATTTTGTTGTGAATAATTACCTTGTTGAGGATGGACGTTCTGAGAGTAATTGTTTTGATTTTGCGCATAATTAATTTGGTTTTGATTTGTTGTCTTACATCATTATACCCGGTATTATTATTGTTATTATTAAGCGTGTTATTATTACTAAATGACTGATTGTTAAACCTATTGTTTGGACTACGATTTTGACCTCCCCAATAATTACCCCTATTGTTTCCTGGTTTAGACCAGCAGAAACAACTATAATGTCCAACGCGACCACAATAATCACAGATTGGCCAGCCATCTGGCGTCCATTGTCTATTACAGACATTTCCAGAGGAAGGATTTACTACATGATTTTTTGCCCCTTGTTGTTGGTAATTAGGAAGGGGTTTGCCCCATTCTGATTTCGCGGATTATTAGTATTATTTGTGTTCTGACGAGACATGCTGCGCGTATTCCCCCCTGCAGTTGGAGGAACCTCTCCCACCACGTTGAAAAGAAGTTGTGGGCACCAAATATGCGACGATAGATTTCTTAATTTGATGAAGTTTAATTAAGTCCTCAGCCTTACTTGCTGTGTGCAAACAGTTTTAACGTATTTATGCAGACGATCTACCATACCTAATTCTTGTTTAATAGTGTTTTTATGACCATTCCAAAAATATCATATACGGTTTTCAGCATGCTGTTCTGGAGAATAACTTTTGCTGGGTAGGCTGCGTTAACTAACTTAAAAATTTGCGCTGCAAACTGTTCTACTGACTCATTTTCAGCCTGTACTCTCATGTGGAGTAGATCTGCAACAGAACCAGTCAAATATTCAAAGGTTTCCTGCAATTGCTTAATAACTAAACTATAATCCTCATGTATATAGGAGTCTAGATCGTCATAAGTTTGTTTGGCTAGTCCGTCTAGAGCATGACCTATATAAAGTATCCGGTCTTCCCAAGCAATTCCACCTGCTTCCATGATCGCCTAAAATTCTCTCAGCCAAGCTCCAAAAGCAATTGTATTTTGTCCCCACTGAATTTCTTAAGGGAAGGGGGGAAGAGTTTAGCAAAATTGTATTTCATATATCAAGTTTTTTTTTGTTGCAAAACAGGTTGTACTGGTGTTTTTGATAGCAACTAAAACTTGATCATTAGATCTCTAAGGAGGTTCCGTTTGAAAATTTTAAACAGAGCCAATGGAAGCTTTGGGGTGGATAGGGGTGGACGGATAACCCCGCGCGCTACTACCCATCCCCGCGGTTTCCTGCTGACTTTGTTTGACTTTTTAAAGTCGTTTTTGGTTTTCAGAAAAGAGGGACATTGCATTTCCAACCAATTGTGCCAAATTGGCTACTTGCTGTTCAATATTTGAAATTTTAGGGTCGGGTTGAGAGTTCCCCCTGGACCCAGAAAACCTCACTTCCCCTCCATGAGCAAAAGGAGGTTGGCTACTTACCAAATCCTCAGAAGATTTGGTACTCGATTGTTGCTCATTAAGGAATAATCCTACAACTTAGTAGTTTTAGCAATTTTATGCACCCCTTCATTATCATGGGGCGCCCCGCTCGCTGAGAAGACCTCGCCTTCTTTTTCTAGTTTAAGGTATCCCCCTTGGTTACCAAATATATTAACTCCCTTCAGGCCTTCACGCAAGTCAGTTTGCCCTTCCTCACTGGTTACCCGAGTGAACCCACTTTTTTTAACTGAAGTGTCCTGTCTTAGCTGGGGACATTTAAGGCGTTCCTCCTGTTCTTTGGCTTTTTCCAAACGGCGCTGCTTCTTTTTTTCATTGACGTTTGTTGCTTTACCGATTTTGTGTCATGCGCGTTTTGGTTTCTCACTGATGGAAAAAATAGGGTTGGTTGGGCGCTCCGATAACCCGTCCTCCCCCCAAAGTGAATCGCAAGTGGGTTGTTGAGCAGTGTTGCCGGAAAAACTCGACGGCATACCCCGCGGTCCCACTGCACTAGTACTTGGAAAATCAAAATTTACCACTTACGATGGGGTACCTGAAACATGTTTATACATATCCTCCCTACCTGCTGACTGGTCTGTATTTGTATCAGCAACCAAACCTCGCCTGAATTTGAGACCTTGATTTGAGACCTTGGTATGAGGTGGTGGTGCCCTTTCCATTTTTATAAAAATTTTTAACCTGAATAAATTTTGATGACAAAAAATAAACGTGTGTAATCCTTGCCTCACATAAAATTCTGGGTGGGGGACTAGCTCAGGTAAACAAATATAACACAATAATATGAATACAATAATAAACAAATTCTTAGATGCAAGGATTACTTCAGGTCAGTGTAAAAACTATCTTTAGCAAAAAAATTGAAAAGAAAAAAACTGACAAGGAAGAAAAGCACCGAGGAGTGAAAAACTAAATACTAAGTTACCACGGGGGTAACAGAAAAATTACCAAGCGTGTAGATATTAACTCCAGTATGTAATGGGCAGACAAGGGTCAAGCCAGTATTGAGACCTTGCCGCACGTTACACGTGGTACTTTCCTTCTTTGTCCTCAAAATACAACAGCGTTTTTCCCAAAAAATAGTTGAGTTAAATATTAGAGAAAATGGCATGTATTATTAGTTTGACCTTTGCATGGGGGAATAAACGACACACCTTCTTAACCTTGTGGTTAAGACAGGACACAGTAGTTGGGGTACAGTAGTGGTTTCAGTTGCCGGAGATTATCCCCAGCGCTCAGAAATTAGAAAGAATGTGGGAGCAAATCCCGCAAACTAATGAACTGATAGAATTGTCCGCTTCGTGAATTATTTAACTTTGGCAAATATCAGGCTAATTTGGAACATAGAATAGAATAGAATAGAATAGATTATTTGTCAGTAAAAAAATATAAAATATGACAAAAAGGCAAGTAAAGGTACGTACAGAAGCACATACATGTTAAATTACTGCCTAATTAATTAGAAATAAACTTTGCAATAGGCACTCAAATCACAATTGTTAATACGTTTTTTAAAAGTCAATAACGAGTTACTGTCTACAACTTCTGCTGGTAGCTTATTCCAAATGTTTATAGTTCTTTGGGAGAAGTTAAACTTTCTGCAATCCAATTTGTATTTTTCAACGATTTGTAATTTATAGTTATGGCCGCGTAGATTGTAAAGTGAATTTTCAAATGTGAAAAAACTACCAACATCTATGTCAAAATTTTCACAAATAATATTATACACCATGTACATATTTGATTTTATACGTCGTTTTTCTAAAGACTCAAGAAATAACGCATTTAACCTTGATTTGTAGTCTACAAACGGTATGTTGCAGCAAATACACACTTTTTTTGTAAAATATCTTTGGGGTCTTTCCAATTTATCAATATCCTTTGCAAGATATGGGTTAAAAACTGGAGTATTAGATTCAAGCAGGGGTCGAACAAACGTTTTAAAAGCCCGTATTAAGAAAAACGGGTTTTCGCTACTAAAACAACGCAAAATTAAAGCTGCCCTGGAAAATGCTTTGGCAGAAATTTCAGCACAGTGCGAAGACGATTTTAAATCATTACAGATATGAATCCCAAGATCACGAATGTTTGACACCTGTTTTATGTTAGTATCATAACGTATAATTAGCGTATAATCATTAACGTATAATTAGACTCAGGTACCAAGTTATTGCCAACAGATAATAAGTTGTATTTTTCAAAAGCTACTTTCAATTGCCAAGTTTTTGCCCAACTACAAAATTTGTTTAATGTGTTTTTTAAATCAGTATTATTTTCATTTTTTCTGGCCTGATAAAACTTTCCATCGTTGGCAAATAACTTAACGCCACAAGTACCTTCTATACACTCAGTTATATCATTGATATACAAAACAAAAAGAATTGGACCAAGTACAGAGCCTTGGGGAATGCCAGATGTAACACATTCAGATTTTGATATTTTTTCGCCGACAATAACGGATTGTGTTCTATTTGATAAGAAAGCCTTTATCCATGCTAGCAGTTCAAAACCAATGCCGTAAGCTTGTAGTTTAAGCAAAAGTTTTGAATGCGAAACGGAGTCAAAGGCTTTAGAAAAGTCTATGTACATAAAATCATTCCTTTATTTACTGCATTAGTCCATTCCTCAAGGACAGTTAATAGTTGTGTACCAGTTGATCTTTTTCTCATAAAACCAAACTGTTCCTTGGTGATAAGATTATGTTTTCTTAAGTAGATCAGCATATTATCAACTATTATCCGTTCTTGTATTTTACACAAAACACATGTTAATGAAATCGGTCTGTAATTTTTACAGTAGGATGCTATACCTTTTTTGTAAATTGGGACTATAATAGCTGTTAGCCAGAGTTCAGGAAGAACACCTGATATTATACTCATCTCAAATAACATAGCCAATGGAATACTGATTTCCGAACCAATTTGCTTTAAAAATATAGCTGGAGAACGATAGTTTTTATTTGGAAGCTTATTTATAGCATTTCATGCTTTATTGTGAAAAGCTGGTTTTTTACCGTCATCTTGGATGAATACAGATTTGAAAAAAATACTTAACATAGAAGCCTTTTCAGCGTCTTCAGTTGCAAAAGTACCATCAACTTTTTCCAGTGGTGGCACAATATCTCGTGACTTAGTTTTTGAATTAACGTATTGATAGAAGCAAGATAAATTACCAGAGTCTACAATGCTTTTTTCTTTATCAATAAAATACTTTTTGAGTTCATTTTCATATTCCTTTGCTAAAGATTTATAGTCGTTTTTAACCATGGGGTTAGATTTTGCTGCTTTGTAAACTTTACGCTTTTTAGCCTTGAGCCTAAGCAACTTTGCCGGAAGTAAAGATTTTTGCGATCTGACATTTATTTTTGGTACATACAGTTTAATACACAGTCATTTCTTCAGATATAGCGTCGGAAAACTTTTGTACGTCATATGACCCATTAGCATTTGTGCAACTGTTTTTTATTTCAAGCCAATTTACTTTTGACAAGTGGTCAATCATTGCGTTTTGGTTTGCTTTTTTTAAAATTTAGATGTTTAGGTTTGATTTTTGCACTGGTTTTTACAAAATTTAAACAAAAGTCAATGGCGTTATAGTCACACGATTGTGTAAAAGGTTCAGTGACTGAAATAGAACGAACAATTTTGGGCAAGGAGCAAAAAACTAAGTCCAGGCAATTTTTATCTTGAGTGGCTTTACTTACAAACTGTTTTAAGTTGTAAGCAAGTGTTCAAAAAATTTTCAGAACAAAAGTTTCCAAAATTTTGCAGCGTTTCCCAATTTGTATGTGGAAAATTGAAATCCCCCACAATTATGCATGGGATTTTTACATTCGAAACAACATTTATTAGGTTACAAAGGTTTTTGGTTTGTAGTAAATCAGCTGTAAAACATGCTGGGTAGTATATTGCAACAAATCGAGTGTTCGGACGCTTTTCGCACAATAAGTCTATACATATACACTCAATACTCTTAAATAAATCTGGCAAAGATACCTTTATGACATTTAAGTTTTTTGAAACGAAAATTGCGACACCGCCCCCATTTTGATTTCTGTCCCAGCAAAAAACTTGAAAGTTTGTTTTTTGTATTAAAAAACTGTCGGGAATTTCAGCTGAAAGGTGTGTTTCAGTTAGAATAATAATATCATATTCTTCTCTTAACAAGCTATCTTGCAAATTAAACATTTTATTACCCAGTGACCTAGCATTAAACAATTTACACGTTAGACCTTTACTTGCCGTTAATCTTTTCCCTGAATTTCAGGCTCATTTTTGACTACATTTCTGGGTCTCTGAGATTTGCACACTTTCCAGTTATACAGATCTTTTCCAACATATTTCACAAAATAAGCACAATTTCCAGCTTCAGCATTGCGCTGCATTCCATGCGCTTTTATAAGCTGGTAATATGATTTCGCTGGGTCTCAGTCATAGGACGGTCGAATAAAAACATCATCAAATTCAGGTTGCCCCTTCAGCTTTCTGGAATTGGAAAACACCAAATTCCTATCAGCTGACCGCTCAAACTTCACTTTGAGCAGTCGGGGGCGGTCGGCATCCAGTATAGGAGCAGCAGGCATGCGGAAGGCCAACTCGATTTTGGGCGATTGAACACCGGGAAGAATTGCACAAATGACGTCAGCAGCAAGGTCTGCATCGTCAGCATCGCTGCACTCCAGCAGATTTTTGACAACAATGCAGTAAGCATTCTTATCCTGCTGATTTTGTTCTGCCATCTGTTGGACGACACAGTGGGCCATCTTCTTGGGTAGCGGCAGAAGGGACGCGGTTTTCTGCCGCTTTCCCTTACAGCCCACGACAACAGACCAAGGAGCATCAGAAGGGTCGTCGACGCTAACATCAGAAGGAACGTCGTCGTGAACATCAGCAATAGAGGAAACCAGAAGATCGATTTTCGAATCCATGGCAGAAATTTTGGCTCCAAAGGACTCGAAAGCTGTGAAATTAGCTTTGCACACCTTGCACATGATTGGAATTTTCAGTTTCTCCAGTTGCGTCTTAGCTACACCGGTGCACGCCACATGCGTTGCGGCTCTGCAAAATTTACAAGCAACGGATGGGTCATTTTGCAGTGCAGTCGAACACTGAATACAGTCTGCCATTTTTAGTCACGTGATCAAAGTGTAGAGTAACGCCAAAAAAAACAGGTGATCACCCAAAAACAGAAAGAGGGTGGTGTGTAAAGGCACTCCACACAGTGTGTAACAGGTCTAATGGTGAACGCAATACAATTTCCACACAAAATACATAGCAGCAGTCACAGTCCAAAAGTCTTTAAAGTTCAATAGAGTTTAAAGTTCAATAAACTTTAAAGTTCAATAGAAAAACTTTTTCAGCAAAGTGACGCACAATGCAAAGAATTCAGTTTTTAAGCTTTTACAAGCGTGTTCCGCAAAATTAGCTAACAAGTGTTTCAGAAAAGCATCTCCACACAGTTCGCAATCACTGTGTATGGTCAATTGTTGAAATAATTTGATAAGAACCGCTTATTAATCACTTTAAAATTTTACAAAACAGAGTGGAGAGAAAACACAACCAGCCACGCAGAAAAATAGTTATTAACCCTACGAGTGCAAAAAGGGAGGTTGAATTTTAGTCTACCTTGCAAAAAGTTATCGATGTATGTTGCACCAAAGAGCGACTTGGTTGTGGAAATCCAAGAGCTCAGTAGTAGCTACTTATTTAATAAATTTTAAACTGTAAGATAACGGGTTAGCGGAAGATGGAGCAGATAAAGCTATCAACTCATGCAAAAATGGTTATTTATGCGATTTTGGCGATGAAGACAACCTTGTTGAGTACAGTTATCTATATGACGTAATCACAGTGAAACACAACCGTGTTGAAGCTAAATAAGTCAGGCTGGTGGTGTTAGCCCTTTCAAAAAGTTAGGAAAATTTGTCAGGTTTCTTCAAGTACGTGGTCAGTATCTTGGTCAGAAGTGTTAATTACCTAAAAAGATTAAGGTCGGAATGAAACCTTACTGTGTCAGGTACGAAAAGTAGATAAGGCTAAATGCTTCAGCCCCATCAAAAAGACTTAGTTTTTGGGTAAGACTTCTCCAAAATGTGTCCGTCTGTGTAGAACAGTTGACGTAGTCAGATTTTACAGAATAATGTGGTTGGTACAAAACATTAGTGTGTTGGGTAAGATACAGAAGTTCAGCCTCTTCAAAAATACCAAGTAAGGAACAAAAGAATATGTCTTTCAGTTGTTGAACGGAAGGCGTTAAATGTTGGTGGTAATACCTATGCTGCGGAACATTAACGCGTCCAGTGCAAAAAGAAAAAGTTGTTTTTGAGGAATTTATTAGGAAATTCCCCTGCAAAAAGTTATGGGAATGAAAAAACAGTCTCTTTCAGAACAGCAGCGGGATACTTTTGGTGAGGAGCATATATTGCTCTTGGAAAATTAACGCTACGGTTGAAAAGCCAAAGAGTGAAAGTTAGGACTGTTGTTTCAGTCCCTTTCAATAATCTGCAAGAGTTTGTGTAAACAATGAATTTTTATGGATTTCAATCAAAGGCTTAACCTCAAGTGTATTTTAATTATTGTTACAAAACCAAGGTGTAATGGGATTAAAAATTAGGGTTAACTAATGAACTTAATCCGAAGTTAAGTTCCACAAAAAGTTACACCAAGGTCTCAACTTGGAGTTGAAATAGTGAAAACTGAACTATTTAGGATAGCCAGTTAATTCTACACCCGAGGTTATTCTCTTTGCAAAACATTAAGATTACTAACATAATTACTTTTGAAAACAAGGAGGTATTTGTAATGGGAAACCACCATGTTAAGGTGTGTCGTGTAGGATTATTTAGATATGGTATGTGTTATGTCTCATGTTAAAGTCAGGATGTTTTTGTAATTTGTGAGCAGATATAATGCGGAGAGTAGCGCAGAGCGCCTAAGTGTTTGTTTACAATTATTTCACTGAGTGATTTATTACAAAGAATACACTACGGTAACCAACCGCGTTGTGGCGTAGGTGTTAGTAGCAATTACACACAAAAAACAAATTTATAATTGAGCAAAAACAATTAAGGTTTTGACCTGAAAGTGTGCAGCATTTTTAGCATTTAAAAAAAGCATGTAAAAAGTAGGTTTTTGAACCTGTTTTGAGTAAATAAATTTTAAAATAACACACAAAAAATATGGTCAAATTTAGATCACTAGTACACGATGTGCCAAAGCACTATTTTACGCACAGAGGACTTGTGAAAAACAGTTTTTAGCAAAATGCACATTTTAGTATTTTTAAGGAAATTTGTTAAACAAAAACACTAGGTTTAACACAAGAGTTTGGACAGAGAGGGTTATTGACAACTGACTCCATGAGGGCGCTAAACCTGCTAACTTAAGTTTTTTTACTATGTGCTAAAAAATACATATTTAACTTGACATGGCTCTATGTGCAATTTTTCAAAAAGATACCTGCACCAAGCTACAAATGTGTCGAAGCCATTCCGCCAATTAGTGTTTTTATTTTGATCGCCAAAGCATCCTAACTCATGGAAATACCCTGGCAGCCACCAGGTCATTTTCTCTTAAAAACAATCCCTACCTAAACTGGCCTTGACCAGCTGCAGAAATAGGCTAAAGGATACAAAAAACTAACCTATGGCAAGTCTGCCAACTTAGAGGGTTCCAATCAGGACGGTAGATATGATACAATTAAAAGCGCAAAAACAATAATAAGAAACCCCAAAGGCCCACACACCGTGCAGAGCAAAAAACCTGCTTGAAATGGTTTCACGCGCGACAACCGGCGCGAACTACTGTAATTTTGAATAAGACATGAAACGCGCCTGAAAGCTGGGCGGAATTACAATTTATAATTAGCGATAATTTTTTAGTTTATTTACTAACCTAACCTGCCACGCACTCTCCGCCACATTTCGTTTGAGTGGTCCTTAACAACAGAGGTAATTCTTTTACTATGGAAAAAAGCGTTTGTTATTCTCATTCTAAAAAGAGGACCTGCCAGTAATAAAAACAACTATCATTAACATGCATTCCATGCAAAGTCATGGAATCTATTATAGTCAGGAGTTTTCCTGTGTTGGTTTAATACTGTCCAACATGGTAAAACTCATGCGGCCCGGACAGTATTATATTTGTGAGTATATATGAAGTGAAATTAAATCAATAAATGGATATTATAATAGCTTCTTCTCCATTTTAACTCGCCGAATTAAAATGGCTACTATGCCATTATAGTGTAGAGTGTCGTTATATGGAGAAGTTCATTAAAATGGCCTACTTTTCCATATTTTTTTATATAGGAGTTGCACATTTTTTGGTATATTATATATTTTTGGTTATAAGTTGTTAAACTGGATAGAACAGTTTTTAAAAAATTGTAAGCAAAAAGCCATGGTTAATAGTTGCTTATCAAAATATGCCTATTTTAAAAACGTTATTCCCCATGGCAGTGTAATTTGACCTCTTCTGTTTCTTTTGTATATAAATGACCAACCGGCCTGTCTTACTGAAAAATGCACTGCAAAAATGTTTGCAGATGACAGAAAACTATATTGTGTTTTTAAACCATCTGGAATTCCAAAATTTCAAAAATGTGATAGTTTGGTTAAATGGAGTAAAATTTGGCAACTTCGAAATTCTGTACCTAAATTTTCTATAATAAAAATAGATAGGTTGTGGTTCTTAATTACTATTTTTGCACTTTTGAAGTACCGGTTTTAGACTCAGTTTAAAATCTGGGTATTAATATTGCTTCTGACCTAAAATTTTCGCTGCACTGTAAAAAAAAATCAAAATTAGCATCAGAAAGCGCATTTTTAATTTCCAAAGCTTTTCAAACAAAAACTTCAAATTTTACTTAAGGCTAATACTACTTTTGTGCGACTTTAGTGGAATATGAGACGCCATTATGATTCCCTTACTTGCTCAAAAATATAGAGTGCATTGAAAGAATTAAAAAACTTCCGCTTTTGGGTGCTGCCTACAAAATTTACTTTATAAAGAACGTTTGTAAGTGTGCAATCTTGAAAGTCTTGAAAATCGCTAAAAAAAGAATGATTTGGTGCTTTGCTTTATAAAATTAAAAGGTTTAGTAAATGTAAATGATTTTTTTTTTTACTTCTAATGACTACTGTGAAACTCGTAGCAAGGGATGGAAACTTGAACACTGAAAAAATTTTCTTTCTTAATAGAGTAGTTGGATTATGAAACAGTCTGAATAAAAATAATGTAGAACGTAAAAACGTTTTACTATTTCAAAAAAATTTAAATGAAATTCATGTATCTATATAAATCCCTTTCTATGTTTAATCAACAGTCATTAGCAGTATAATGTTTTTGATTTCATTATTTTACTTTGAAATAGAATTCTGGGGCCGTGTGCTGAAGGTTTAATCCGACTTAAAATTAATCTGAGATTAGCGATTGTTGACACACAGTAAACATACTAACTGCATTGATTAAATAATCTAGGTTAACGGAGTTTAGACTTAATCTCAGATTAAATTGTCACTAATTTGAGATTAGCGGGAAAAACCCATAAAGCCCACTCTGCACTCATAAAGCACGATTAACCAAGGATTAACCAACGATTGTTGATTGGCTTTTGCATTGGCTCACATAATATAAGATAAATTGATAAAAGACTCAATTCCTTTAAATAATGATTAATAATGTACAAAAAACTTATGACATAATCAAACATACAGAGGAATTAATTTTTTATCAATTTAAATTAATATTGTGACCCAATGCAAAACCGAAATAAAAATCGTCTTTTTTAATTTCATTTTTTTATTTTGAAATTAAAAATTTACAATATCATGTATTTAACTTTTTTTCAAATATTCTTAAAATTTGACAATTATTTATATAAAAATACTTTAGTTAAAACAGTATGATACTTTTAATGTCAAAGAACATGACAAAAAGTCCAAAAACCGCATTTAAAGTCAGTTTTTATCAACTTTTTAATCCAATTCTTCCCTTGTTCATGAAAAAAAGACGTCCATACTTAATCTTTGGTTAATCCTTGGTTAATCGCGCTTTATGAGTGCGGCTACCGCAAATTTTTAATCCACTTCTGGATGTGGTTTAAAAATTTGCATAAATTATTAATTTAACGAGCTAGTGACGATTTAATCTGAGATTAAACCTAATCTCAGATTAAATTCGTTAAACTAGATTATCTAATCGATACTGCTAGTATGTTTACTGTGTGTCGACAATCGCTAATCTCAGTTAACTTTTAGTCGGATTAAACCTTCAGCATACGACCCCTGATCCATATGATGTTATTTTTTATGTAAAATGTGCTTTTCAATCAATTAAACTAATTAAACTTTATAATTATTCATTTACTTTTTATTTGTATTCACATTTAGTGTACTTTATATATGATGTATTTGGTAAATAAATGAATTTCATTTCATTTTATAAACAAACTATTTTTAGTCAAAATCTTAGATTTTTTGTAAAAAAATCATATGTTTAAATTCTGTTAATTTTAAAATCTAATTTCATTTTAAGGCACAGAACTCAATTGTAAACCTTGGGAATTCAGATGCTCAAATAATGAAATGTGCATTCCTAAGTGGTCCGTATGTTGGGCTAAACCCATACCTGATTGTTCTGATGGCAGCGATGAAGGAAATCCCGATCTCTGTCGCAATGTATGCAATGAAACAAACAAGTTTCTTTGTGACGACGAACTCAAATGTATTCCAAGACGTTTTCGTTGTGATGGTATAAATAATTGTAACGACAAAAGTGATGAATCAAATTGTTCAAAAAGTTTAAGGTATTTAGAGCCAAGAGAACATTTGACAAATCCTAGATTCATAAGCTCTTAGACTTTTGCTCTTATATACCAGTAAGGGCGGGGTGTCTCAGTTGGGAATGGAGCTTTGATAGTCAGGGTGCAGACAGGTAAATTTAAAATGGAGGCACTCATGAAAGCCCGACTGAGGCAAGGTTGAGCACAAAGATTAAGTATGGACGTCTTTTTTTATAGATAAGGAAGGAATCGGATTAAAAAGCTAATAAAAACTGATTTTAAACGCGGGTTTTTGGACTTTTTGTCATGTTTTCTGACTTAAAAAGCATACATACTGTTTTAGCTAAAGTATTTATATATACTGTATATATAATTGTCAAATTTTAAAAATATTTGGAAAAAAAATTGATACATGATATTATTAATTTTTTATTTAGAAATAAAACAAATAAAATTAAAAAAAACGTATTTTATTTCAAAAAAAAAAAAAAAAAAAAAAAAAAAAAAAAAAAAAAAAAAAAAAAAAAAAAAAAAAAAAAAAAAAAAAAAAAAAAAAAAAAAAAAAAAAAAAAAAAAAAGAGGCAGTGCCAGCTGCATACCTGCTATTCTGAAGCACGTTTTGCTACCTCCTACCTGCATCTGATTTTTCGAAGGCAGATTTGAGAGCCTTCCTTAACCAGAATATGTGAGTAAAATAGTCCAATGTCCTGAGACTTGTGTCTGTTGTGAAAAAACGTAAACCAAAAAACAACAATAAAATTTCATTTGAAAACTTCAGAAAAAAACAAAAACATTATACTGCTAATGACTGTTGATTAAACATAGAAAGGGATTTATATAGATACATGAATTTCATTTAAATTTTTTTGAAATAGTAAAACGTTTTTACGTTTTCTTCATTATTTTTATTCAGACTGTTTCATAATCCAACTACTCTATTTAAGAAAATTTTCAGTGTTCAAGTTTCCATCCCTTGCTACGAGTTTCACAGTAGTCATTAGAAGTGAAGAAAAATCATTTACATTTACTCTTAAACCTTTTTTTTTAATTTTTATAAAGCAAAGCACCAAATCATTCTTTTTCTAGCGATTTTCAAGTCTTTTCAAGATTGCACACTTACAAACGTTCTTTATAAAGTAAATTTTGTAGGCAGCACCCAAAAGCGGAAGTTTTTTAATTCTTTCAATGCACTCTATATTTTTGCGCGAGTAAGGCAATAAGGTGCATCGCATTTCATATTCCGCTAATTTCACACAAAAGTAGTATTAGCCTTATGTAAAATTTGAAGTTTTTGTTTGAAAAGCTTTGGAAATTAAAAATGCGCTTTCTGATGCTGTTAATTTTGATTTTTTTTTACAGTGCAGCGAAAATTTTAGGTCAGAAGCAATATTAATACCCAGATTTTAAACTGAGTCTAAAACCGGTACTTCAAAAGTGCAAAAATAGTAATTAAGGACCACAACCTATCTATTTTTATTATAGAAAATT
>JASAMX010034900.1:0-35704 GCA_030248175.1 Microlaimidae sp. YZB2_3 | reverse complement strand
AACATAAAAATCAGGCCATACAGTGAAAAGTTACATTGAAAAAACAAAAAAGTGCCAAAATTAACTGCACGTACCGTATGTGACGGAAGTGTTGTACACATGACAGGAGCATCTGTTGTGGAAGCAGATGGCTCAAGTACCGCTAAGGCCTGAGCAGGAGATTCACCATTTACCTCCTGTGTTACAATCTCCACGTTCGGGGTTCCACCCTTTTCACCCGGAGTTGGAGTTTTACTCCTTTTACCCTTTTTTCTCTTCTTCTTCTTCACCCTTTTTCCCGAGTCAGTTTTGACAAGGACTTCCGACTCTGGGTCTTTAGGTTCCGAAAGAGGTCTGGAGCCTGCAGTTGCAACAGCAGACCCACTCGTGGGCGCGCCAAGCCTTAGCGGCTCGTCCCAAGTCCGGTCGGCTGCTTGCACTCCGCAGCTCCGAACCAATGGCCCGTCCTCCTCCATTTCCTCTCTTGATGGGGGAATTCTCGACAACGCGTCAGCATTTCCATTTAACCTACCCGACCCCCTTTATACTCGATTTTATCAAGCTTATATTGAGTAAGCAGATAAGCCCATCTCTTCAGCCGATTGGAGGTACACTTTCCGGACGAGAAGATATGCTTTAATGGAGCATGATCGGTTGTCATCGCTGGACCCACGGTCCCATAAATACCGCTTAATTGTTTTACAGCCCATGCAATGGCCAGGGCTTCTTTCTCTTTAGTTGCATAATTTTGCTCCACCCAGTGAAAATTCTGACTTGCATAAGCTATGGGTCGCACTGTGTCGGATAACTGTTGAGATAACACTGCACCAATGCCAGTTTTTGAAAAGCGTCTGTCTCCAGAAGGAAGGGTTTCGTGAAGTCCGGGAAGGCTAAAACCTCCGCGGAGCACAACTTCTCCTTTAGAGTGTTGAACGCTTGCTGATATTCGTCTGTCCAGTAAAACCTTTTTTTTTCCCTATTAAAGAGTACAATGGACTAACGATTTGTGCAAAATTCTTTATGAACCGGCGATAGAAATTCGCCAATCTGTGGAAAGACCTCACTTCGGTTTGACTAAGCTAGTACCTTAAAGTTTTAACGCAGGCAATCTTGTCAGGATTGGGTTGGCGATTTCTCTCGACTGACAATATGCCCAAGAAACTCCACGGAAGGTCAACAAAACTCATATTTCTTGGGTTTTAACTTCAGCTTTGCGACTCGTAATTGGTTAAACACCTGGCCTAAGTCTCAGAGGTGGTCATCGAATGTTTTAATAAAAAGACGATTATATCATTGATATACACGAGACAAGAGTCCCAACTCTGCATGGCCAGCACTAATTCCATTAGGCGCTGGAAGGTCGAGGGAGCATTACACAGTCCAAATGGTAATACATTGAACTCATATAAGCCTCCCACTGGGCTCATGAAAGTGGTCTTCTCCTTATCCATCTCTTCCATTTCCACCTGCCAGTATCCCGACAACAAGTTGAGAGTGGTAAAATTGCGATCTCCTTCTCAGCTCTTCGAACACCTCGTCAAACTGCGGGAGGTGATATGAGTTCTTTTTAGTCAGCTTGTTTAATTCATGCAAGTCCACACAAAAACGATTTGTCCCATCTTTCTTGCGTACTATCACAATTGGACTAGACCACGGACTTCTAGACTCTGTATTACCCCTCTCTTTTTCAGACGACTATCTTCTTGTCAATCACCCGTCGTTGGCTTTCAGCTACACGGTAAGGTCGCTGACGGTGTGGAGGATTACCACCCTGATTACCTCATGCTTTAATAATATGAAGTTCATCCCATATCATATGGCCCTGCCGAGAAGCATCTCCATTACGCTTACCACCTGTCTTTTCGTATTAGGTTGATCACCACTGAGGTCTGTTCCGGCTAAGTCGATCTCCTTTGATGGATCGAAATCAGGTGTTGGGTGGTCCTCAGGACGCATTAGCACATCAGTAACACATTCACCGTCCATCACGTCGGCTTGCCCTATCCAAGTTCCCTTGTATAACATGACCGCTTGTTGTGATGGATTCACAACCTTCATTACTACTTGCCCGTCTATATCTTTAGTTACGCACCTTCGCTAAAAGTAACCCCTTTTTCAGCAATGCCTCCGAAGGTGTGTCTATAAGCAAGTTGGTGTAATTTAGCAAGGCACTTTCTATAGTAGCCCAGAACACTATCATGTCGCGGGGGCACTTGCATCATAGTGTTCATATTACCATTTATCCCAATATGCGGATAAATAAAAGTCAGGTCCATATTAATCCGTGCCTGATTTGGCCCTAAGGGAAACCAAATCAGGTTCGTGAAGTGAAGTCAAACGTCACTTTTTTCAATCGACGCAATGCACTTGTGCCAATGATCAGGGGTATCGGTGAGGTGGGCTGGACGAACACATTCTCTTCTATAAGGATTGTCCCCACCTCAAGCCTTACCCTTCCAGCGGCTAACAGCTGCACTGTACCTGACAACGCTTATAACGCTTTCTTCATTTTCATAAAATGTAACAGTGTCCACTAGCATTTTGACCATGTCCAGATTACCCAGCGGTTCCTCCTCCCCAGTATGGTGGTAATTTCCAGGGTTGTACAATCCGGCTGCGGTACTGTGGGTCGGCGAGGTCTTGCTTCAGTGAACGTTTGCGTTGAGGCGGGTCGTTTAACGGGTTTGGCGATGCCGGTCGAATGGGCCCTCTTCCGGTCACAAAAATGGGGGCAAGCGTGCGCGATGTCCAGTTACCAGGGGCACCCCTACCGTTTCCCCACCCATTTTATCCTGCCTCTTAGGTATGTGTCGCACTTCCCATTGGGGAGTGTCATGCGGACGCAGATGGTCAGGGTAATAACCAGCGGGTCATGAGGCAGGCCTGCACAGGGCCACAGCCTCGGGTCAGACATACGTTTCTTCTGCTAACTCTTCATGAGTATGTTTACGCTTGGTAGCTATCATGACTGAGGGCGCAGGTTGCCTCTTCAGTCTCGACGATTTATCATGCGATCTAGGCGTCTTATCTTTAGTTCTCGGCGTTTTTACTTTTTTTGGTTTTGGCGCCTTTTTTGCAGACAAGACCCCTTTTTGCGTGGGACTTCCTTTTTTTGGAAATGTATGTCTCATCGATTTTGGAGACACCGATTTAGGAAGCGATGATGGACCACTCAAAGGAGGACCAGTTGTAGCAGTCGGGAGTGGAACGAGATTGGCACCCGTGAGCCTGCGAGTCGGCGCTTGCAGCCGCAACTCAGCACCAGCCTGCCACTGCAGGGGTACTTGGGAGCTGGGTGTCCTATCTCAAGAGCGCTCTTGTTTGCCTCTAGGAGAAAACAAATGGCGAGGTTCATACAGTTCCCTCTGTTCTCTATGCTCTGGCACGCATTCCTGTCGTTTTGCTGGGGGACGTGGCAGAGTTGGCGACCACTCCTCAGCACGTTCCACATATTCCGATCATTGAAACCTTGGAGGCCACGGCCTCCGACGCACATTTGTTGACTTACGTGGCAGTCTCCTTTCTCTCAGGTCACCTTGATCCTCACCCGACGAGGGCTCACAGACATCAGCCGATGTCATTTGTCTCAAGGCGTCAGTCAGAGAGGGAGGATGACGCATACGATATATGTCCTCCTCATGGTAGACGCCTCTACTCGTGGACGGCAAATCCTCTGCCAGATCTGCAGGCAACTGCCCTAACTGATGGGGAACTTCGATAGAAGGTCAGGGTCGCCATTGGGGTTCTCTAAAAGTGGAAAGTTTGCGTGGAGGCACACCCGGAAAGGACCGTCGACCTCTCAAATAATCAGAACCTCCCATCTGCAAAGGAGCTTGACCTAACTGGGGTACCTGTTGCCTCCAGCTACCCTCAGGTACCACAGGCCTACTCGCCTGAAAAGGAAAAACCCCAGTGTCCAACTTACTTTGGGCCAGTGTCATTGACGGTCAACTTAACAGAGCCCTCCCCCCCCCCCCGGCTACAGGGACTTACAGTAACATCCCTGACGCTGTCAGTACGGCGTTGTCATAGCCAACTTCCATAGGGACTGGTTGATCCCATTCTACTCAGTTTACCCGTCTCAGCTGTTGAGTAACTAACAACTCCTGAAGCTCCCGCTGAGCCTCTATGTCCACCTCCGGCCTGGGTTGAGGCGGAACCCAATTCAGTCCCGCTTGCTTAGCCCAGGGCCCTGTTACAGCTGCTAACGCGTTGTAGGTCGAACTACACTTAGAGTGGAGGTTATACTGCTCAATTTCTCCTTCCTCGGGTTCCATTGGGTCCCTGACAGTTCCGTACTCATGAGCAGGGAGCCTAGGTTCCATTGTCCCTGCAGTTCCTGTTCCGATGGGAGGACAATATGTTGGTTCCTTACTTACATTCTGTGGCCAAGCGGCCCTTCTTGCTTTTGGCGACATCCTCCGACTGGAGGTCGCGGCAAACGGAGGTTCTGGTGGACCCAGTACCCTTTGCGGTCTCCTCTGTTCCGGCGTAGGAGCTCTGCCCAACGCTTCCGCATGTAGTTGGCGAAACGCCTCCCTAAACTCCTCAGCCGTAACCCAACAATTTGGATTATGGTCCATTCCAGCCGCAGGTTCCAGAGCTGAAAGTGGCACTGAAGGATACTTGGCTTCGATCGTCTTTTTAACAATGAGGCAAACTTCTTCCTCTTTTTGCTTCTCCTCCTCTCTGACTCTCAAATGATGTACCACTTCAGCCAAAGAGGGCATCGTCACAGGCGACACTGCTTCGGCAGACGCACACGCATCCGAGTCGGCCACAGGTCCTTTCGCGGCCGGAGGCTGCACCACAGCCGGGGTGGGTACTTCCTCCCTGTCTCCGACTACGGCTAACACTGAAGCCTGAGGCTGGGGTTCAGCTCCACCCTCCGCTTGAGGTACAGCCTCCACCACCAGTTCAAGTTCCATAGGCTCTCCCCAAAGCAGAGCAACATCCCTCTTACCTTGTCGTACCCTTCTTTCTGTTGCAGAAGGCTGTACTGGCCGCGGGTCTTGACCTGCAGCTTTTTAAACCGCTCCACTCTCTCACGAACCCGTTTTAACCGGGAGGACGTCATAGGAGGCCGCTCAACCTGCGGCGCCTCCTCCTGATGTATTTCCACCGCCGACTCCTCTGGAGAAGGTGGTCAACACAATTGCTGCTGTATTAACTTTTTAGCCTCCCAGACGTTCACTCGCTCCAGGCGTTTGCGCAAAGCTCTCACCAGGGCGGCATTGCGTCTTCATCGCGCCTCTATCTGAGCACGTTTATACTCTTCCTCTAATATGGCGTTCTCATAATCACGCTCATGCCGAGTACGCGTATCTGTGGCCTCAAACACTATTGATGACTTGACGTGTTCCACAATACCCAAGTCCATACAATGGGTTGACTGGCAATGAGTCAACCAATAATATGCTTGCAACGGCCGGATCGGATAATATGGGTACCTAGTTCCAGGCGGTCAGTTACACTATTCGCACGGGCAACTTCCTCATCGATGGTGATCCCCGTGAACGCATAACTCCCATTGGGATTCCTGTCCATAGCGCATTGTCGCCACTCTTGATCAGACGCTACAACGGCTCTCGGTGGCACAGACGGATGTGGGAGAGTAAACTTCCCCTTTTGCACAGCGGTACAAACACCCTGGAAATTGACGGAACCCAATGAGTGGGGGTCTCTATAATAACCGGTCGTCCTTTACAGCTGACGACAACTCTATAACTACTGCTATGAATATTTGTCGGCCGATGTAGGCGGAACAGCCGAGTTCTATACCAATAATTCACCTGCTGACGAGTCGGTCTAGTATCAGAGTGATAGAAAATTCCATGGGGAACACGCTCACCAGTAACTCGTACAAAATGAGGTTGATTCAACCTGAACAAGTTGAGCTCTGACTAGCAGGTAAACAAGGGACCCGCTGCTCAATTTTGCGCTCAGTGTACCCGTGCAACTGAAGTCATTGCCTTTCACGCCGTCTCTTAGTAGCAGCCGTCCTTGCTTTAGTGTCCCTCAACAGTCAACCTGCAATGTTAGTGTGCATGTCCAGAAAGTTTGCCAACGATGGCGGCAACGAACTTCACGGCCTCTGCGCAACACTATGCCTGGCGGCTAGCTCAAAATAATAATCAATCACCCGCTGTTCATGTTCCTCCCAGCGCGTAGGGCGATACTGTCGTCCTCACCTAGGCCTCTCAGCTGATTGATAATCAGGGTCCACGTCCCGACATTGACACTGTTTTGGGCAGCCCGGTCCCAGTAGAGGAACCGAACTATAGCGCGGAACCTCAGGAGCTACTACTGGAGGTCTATGCCCTCTTCCAGGCGTTATCAGAAACCCCTGTGCGTCATACGTTCGACCTTGTGGCACCTGTTTACAATATTTTCGGTACCACTTATTTGCTTCACATTCCAATTGCGACTCACGAACGCCTCCACTGGGCCTACACCCTCTCAATGGGTGAGAAGCATTACACTTACAGTTGAACGGGTCAATAGAGCTCCCCAAGCTATTTACTTCATCTTTGTCAGAAGAGGAATCCTCTCTCGGTTGCGGCATTTCATACGGGGTAACGTTTTGCTTAACCTGTCGAGTTCCAGGTACTTCCTTTCCTGGCTTACAGTATGCTTCCGGCCGGAGTCGGACGCCCAACCTCCAATGCATTTTTTGTGGGTCATAATACTTATCAGCCCTTTCGCGGTTGGCTGACATAATAGGATCATAGGCGTACGAATCCAGCTCATCGTCCGTGGAAAAAGGAGGACTACCAGGGGCACTCGGAGGTACATTCGCGGCATATGCCCCCAAACCAAGACCCTGGTCGTGGTCCTCCTCATCCATAGGGGAGTCCTCAATGACCACTACATTGTCTTCATCTTCCATACCAGCCCCTCTGGTGTCTTGGCTACCCACAGCTGCTAGCAACTCAGCACTAACAATGGGGGAAGCAGACACCGAATCAAACAACGCTAAACCCTTGGTGACGCTAATCGGCGGATATATAACCGAAAAACGATCAGCATAATTATACTGTCTTGCCAAAATACTGTCCTGGACCTGCACAGCAATCGGGGCATTGGTTGGGTGAAGCACCTCTATGTACTCACATCACCGAAAGTATAGGATTGCAACACGTGAGGTAGCAGGGCATTCTCAGTAGGCGGGGGCTCCCCCTCATTACTCACAGAACTCCCCCCTTGCTCAAGACCGGCATGTAGACTGCTAGTTTGTTGAAGTCGATTCTGCCTCGGTCCTGGATCTTCCAGCGGTAGTTCAGCCATAACAAACTCGCTTATCAGTTTTCGTTTAGAGCTAAAACATGGCACACAATTTAGTAATGTCGGTGGTCCCAGACGATCGTTTTGCGCATTAGCTGCCAGGGAGACTGTCCCTGGGGACCCTTGCGTGTTAGGAAACCTGGGGTCCCACATGGGGGACCATCAGCGCTCAGCGCTCTTCTATCACTATTCTACATCAGCGCTCAGCCCAACCGTACCCGATGCCGCCGCGGATCCTTGATCGTTAGATAGTGGCGCGGTCGATAGCCACAATGAGGACACGGATGTATTGGTTGTGGGAAGTCTCTGCCCTTGAGAACTATGACCTAATTTAGCGGAACCATTTCCCTGCACAGGACGACCTTGGTTACTGGAGCCAACACCATAATTACCATTGCTAGGGTGCTGCCCATAACCATATCCTCCCCGATTATTCTGGTAACCCTGTCCTCCGCAGTATCCATAATTATTTCCATAACCGCCACATCCACGGTTATAGTTTCCAGACCCATAGCCACCAAAATTCCCACAATTATCCTGGTTCTGATAACCAAAATTTCCAGGCCGCTGGAAATAGCAGGAGTCCGGGTATCCACCGCGCCCATGGGTAGCAGTCAAGTGAGGGCAGTCATGACGAAAATGTACCGGCTCTCCACACCCATTACAAATAGGCTGTCCGTCGTCAGTCCATAGGCTACCACCACTTTGCTGTATCATAGAGGGGTTCAGCTCGGATCGCACGGCAGCAGGCGGTTCCAGTGGCTCTCCACCAGTTCCTCAGTGAGAGCCTGCGCTACTGTGGCCGCCTCAGCAATTGGTTTAGCCTTTACACCCTTCTTTTTTGGCTTAGGTGGGTCTTCTGCCGCATCAGGAGCATCCCAGCCTAAGGTGACCGCGGCCAATACACAACTATGCTTTTTAGCCTTAATGGCGTCTTCAGCCTTGTTTGCAAGTTTCAATGCTTTGTCATAGTCCTGGGGCCGTTCACGTATTCCCAGCTGATCCTTTATCACCTGCAGGAGTCCGCCCCAGAAATAACGAATACAGTTCTCATTCCTTTGACGCAAACTATACAAGGTTGTGGGCAACGCAGCCCAGACCAGTTCAGTGATCTTGGTCGAGAACTCCTCGACAGTTTCACCAAACTTCTGGACCCAAGCATGCAATGTATCAGCTACCGTTCCGGAAAAGTTATTTACCTTTTTTAGCAATACTTCCGACAACAACTCATAATTCTCCGGGATATGAAATGGAAGCTGCTCATACGTATCCTTCACCACCCCATCCAAATACATGGGGATAGTGAATATGTGATCCTCCCGGGGTATTCCCTGGAAGGTCATATGTTCATCAAACTTACAAAGCCACTCGTCAAATGGTACTCCAGACAATTTCCCCATAAAAGATTGAAGTTTTTTGTGATAAGCGCCACCCAAAGTCAGGACGGACCGGTTGTTGACGTCCCAGCGACCCCAACAAATCTTCAACGGTTACACGTGAACCAGAGGCAACAACCTTCCCCAGGTCTAATTTTGCCTTTTCGGTCTCATCACAATCCGGCAATGGAGTGGGGTGTGCATTCGCATATCCTACATCACTATTCTCCCCCACTAAACGTTCCAGTAACTCATGTTGCGACAATGGGGGTCCGCGTGGCCTAGCAGAATCGTAACCTGCTGGCGCCGAGTCCCTATCCCCCTAAAACGGTTGCGGTTGCGGGGTCGTGCTGGACGTTTTCTTTTCCCACTCCACTTGCCACCTTTTAGTTTCCTCCACACTCTGGAGGCAACGAGGCATCATTTCCATCATATACCGCTTAAATTCCGCCTCATCCTCAGTCGCTGCTGGAGGAGCAGAATTTTGTACCGAGGCAGGAGTGTGTTCTCCTCCCCTCAAGGGTCGTCGCCCTTCTTCTTCTTGGATCATAAGCGGTGAGGTTTCATACATACCTGCGTGTAACTCAGGGGAAAAAGCCTCAACAGGCTTTTTCTGACCAGTACTAGCGTGGTGAGGGGCAAAGGTTTCGTGGGGGACCAGTGAGGACCAGACGTCTCAGAATGGAAATACTCCCTAGCCGGTCTTTGAAAATGCTCCTCCACTAATGAAGAGGCATAGTGCCCCGGCATTTGCTGCACCGTCGGTGGTGGTCCCCCACTGGACTCCCCCCTCTCAATAGCCTGTACACGTGCCTGAACCTCTTTTATCCTTGCTTCTTTCTGCGCTTCTTTCTGCGCCGCTCTTTTTATCAAACTCGATAATATAATTTTGGAATCATCATCATCCGACGCGCCGGAAAGCAGGGGACCGACAGCCCTGGAAGTAGGGGGTCCTGTCTCTCCCTGGGCAGGGTTGCTCGATCTGGGAAGTTCAGCTGATGCGCTGACGCTCATCCCTGGTCTTACCCTAGGAGGAGGAACAGTTGCCCCACCTCCTTCTCCATTTCCTTGCGACGCGACGGTTCTATTCAACTCGTCCGCAACCCAATTGAAAGGGTCGACACCTACTCCTGGTTGGGGTACCTGTACTTTCGATTCGCGTTTCGACATATTTTTTCAAATTCACAACAATTTTCTACTATTTCAATCCAATTTCACTTACTCATTCCTTAAGTTCCAATGTACCCAACCGTAGTGTCACCCAATTAACCCGGTTCCAGACAGTTCCAAATTTTACAAATGACAACTTTTTCCGAACGTAGTTCACACCAACGTTTACTCTTTTGAGGCTCAACGCACGTTCAGGCTTTTAACCCAAACGTCACGCAAAATTTCCTCAGAAAAACGCAGGAACCTTTCCTATTGGTGGGGACAAGGTTCAGTTTGAGTTACACAGGTATTTTACGATACGCAATAGATTTTTGAACCGGCGAACGAAAGCAGGCTCAAAATTTTATAGCTGATTTCAGCCGTTATCTCACAATTTTTACAGGAAACATACAACAAACATAGACATAATATAACAATAACACAAAATGGCAGAGTAAGCAACATAAACAAGATATGAAACAAAATACAACAGCAATAGCAAGGACATACACGATAAGGACTCACATAAATTTTTTTATAACATATAGAGTGCACGATACAGGGAGGATTAAGCAGCCCCATTATCGGCTCCAGAATATGTAGAAACAAACGCACGTGGTTGACGGAACTGCCTGCTACTATTGTGGGCAGTTTAATACTCCCTTTTTGTCGTACGTACTGAAGAATTTTTACTTTACTATTACCGATTTTATTTTATATAATATATATTTATTACTGCCGGTAAAGTTTAGCCAGGTATAATGTCGGTAGAGTGATAGGTTTCTCTCAATATTGCCTACCCCGTTTGTAAACTGGGTGGGTCTAGGAACAAACGTGGACTGGAATCCGCGGCCCACAGGCGGCCACAATAGTGATACCTCTTTGATTCATAGCTATTTTGTGATTATTTATTTTACCGTTTTGTGTATTTTTAATGAATAAAGTTTTTGTTTTACATAAACACAGTTAACCGGCTGGATCGGTTAAAGAAATACCGCAGAGGGATTTTTACCCCTCCTAATCGCAACAAAAATGACAATGACAAGTGTTTTTATAAACATTTTATTTATTTAAAACAAGCACCCATTTTGAGACTTTTGAAAACTATTGCAAATTTATTTTTAGCACCGAAAATTTAACTTTAAAACTGTTTTATGACTTTTATGGCAAAAATTACCCTATGTACGGGGTACAGGCTTTGTGGGTTTTGGAGTTGATTTACTGATTTATTTTACGATTTACATTAAAAACCTAACAGAGGAATAATAAAACGGGGGTATAGTGTGAATCCCCCTGCACCACCACCCAGAAAACCTGCACAAATGACACTTGAACATTTAAACACGTTTTACATATAAACACATACCTGTATAGCATTTTACCTGAATTTTACACGAAAATATACACGTTTTAAAAATACACTTTTAACAAAGATATACGCTTTAAAAACATTTGCTCAAAATTTTACGGGGAGGTTACAGGCTTGGAGATTACAGGTTTTTACGTGAGATAACGGCATATTTTAATACGACTTTAGAGATCAGTTGATTTAAAGCAATTTTGGATATATTTTTCCGAAAAATACAGTTTTATTTAGTTCGTCACCGACTTAGGGGAGTGGTGGCGAAACCCAGTACGTCTCTTTTCCAAGAAACACTGCCGCCTTTTTGCATTTCTCACATATTTTATAGTCCGTAGGGGAAATTAGGGCGGGATGAGGATAAAACTCCAGGAGGTAGGTGTTGCTCCACACGTAGGTAGTCTAGAATAGACGTAGAATAGGAGCTCGGTCCAGTGGTCAACTAACTAACAGGACAATCTAATTTTCCTACCAAAAATATTATTTTAATACCGAAAATATAAACCGCACGATAAAAGCACTTATGGTTGAATTATATCTGGCTGACGTCGAAAATTAGTTTGCAGACATAAAGGAACCAATTAAAATTGTGCTGTTATGACGGTAAAAAAAACAAATAAAACCGCAGAATTTTTTTTTAATTCCACCTTTTTATAAACTATACAAAAATTAACCAAACTTAGCCCTTTAAAAGTTTGCATTTGGGTTTCAAATTGAGTAATTTGATAAATAATTATTAAAATAGGGTTTTTACCTTTATTATTAAACCGCTTTCATTAAAATTTTGAATGATTTTGTTGTTAAAAAGTCAATTTAATAGTGCAATTATCGAGGTCAGCTAGATTCTACTTGCCTATAATTTGTTTTTACAGTTAAATTGATTAACATTAATAATGTACGTGGAAACGGATTTTGTAAAACTATTCCCATCGGAATTTAAATAGGTCGGATTTCAGCGGCAGACTTAAGTTTTTTAACGGACGGCCCGCATAAAGTTTGATCAGTGGAGAACGCTTGCTGAAAAGTGAAAAATATTAGCTGCTTGACCCGGCCTGTTAAAATTCTATTAAATTGTTCAGTTTTCTTGCATTCTGTCTTTCTGGCTTGGAGTACTCTAAAGAAAAAAATTGTTTCTGTTTTGTTTATTATTTTTGTCAAATATCGAATATAATGAAATATATTTTTATATGTTAGCATATCATGGGTGGCGCGGGAGCGCCACGAGGCGATTTAGCCCCGCGGCACCGCGCCAACCATTATTAGAGAACGTGGGTAAATTTTAAAATTCAGAACCTTCTTTCTTCTTCTTCTTCTCCTTTTTCTTCTTCTTCTTGTTTATTATTATTCCTACGCTCCATCCTTAAAAGCGATATTCCTCATTCGTTATTGGTTGATCAAAAATAAACATGGGTTCATAAGAAAGAAGAAGGAATTACGCAACTTTCTTAGGAAGCACTTTTTTGATTTATATTCTTGTTATCAATTTATTGATCAAAATAAAAAATTTGGAAAATGGGCAAATAAAAACTCCCAACCGCACAATAACAGCCTTTTGGCAACAATAAAGATTGTACAGAGCAGGCAACCAACATTCCCCCATAAAAACCGCACAATAAAAGCAGACGGGTTTTAATTGGTGGCAGAAACGGAACCAAATCCCAGCGCCATCTGCTTCAACCGCGCGGAAATCGGCGAAAACAACAAAGTACTTTTTGTAATTCTTGCATTACTGATAACAAAATTAATTTAAAGTTTTATTTATTAAAAAATAATAATAAGCGTCAGTGGCGCCAGAGCGCTACGCGCTGGTTGGTAATCATCGGTGGTGCGGGGGTGCCACACTGCGATTTAACCCACCGCACCAACTATACTTAGAGAACGTGAGTAAATTTTCTAATTCATTTCATCATCTTATTATTATTATTTTTACTGTAGAATTATAATTGCAATCATTGGCGCACGGCATTGCGCCAACTATATTTAGAGAACGTACTCTCTTAACATTTTTATGACTTTTGGCAAGTCGAAATATGAATAACTTTAACATTTCACAATCAGTTTGTGAAAATTTTAAATTAATTATGAAACACAGAATGAATACAAAATTATTGTGACTTATTTGCTGTAGTTCATAAGTACTTATTAAATTTTTAACTTATGAATTTTAACGTACATACTTTATAAATGCTGTAGCTTCGAAATGTTTCGTTGACTTTGCTGGCTTTATAAGTATAATAAATATCTTGTTTTTTTAATTTTAATTACAAAATATCTGTATTAAATAATTTTGTGTGACAGATTCAGATAATCATTAACGATAATATGGTACGTTCTAAAAATTTTTTTATTAAATTATTTCCTAAACTTTTTTGTTGGCGTTTTTCAATTAACTTAAGTGGTAACTTTTTAGCTGTTTTTTATTTATATATCACATAGTAATAACTGATAATATTTCTAATATTTTTGCATAATAATAGTTCCAATTCTCACCTACAATGTGCTTAAGTTTTTTAAAAGTATTTTTTATTTATTCATCCATTGGATTTTTGTGTAATTACATCAAATCTCATATTTTAATTAAAAAATTTTAAATGAGGACTAAATATTATTACTTTTTAAAGGAAAAAACTGCTCAGTTATAATTGCTCCGTGTTAAAAAGTTATTTTTGTGCATCGCTTTGACACAAACATAAGTTTTATATGTATTTGTACCTAAATTATTTTTTTAGAATAGACCCAAAATAGTGCGGAGGCCGGGCCAGTGGCTTTTTTTAGTAAGGGGTGTATCCCAATTTAGTGTTTTTTGTTGGAACTCACAAATTTAAAAGCGGCTGCCTGGGATACTAAAAAATTTTAGGAAAAAATAGATGGTGTTGGCGTTTTTGCAATTTTTTGTGATTTTGAGGATTCTCAATAACCTGTCAATCATAATTCCCTCCACCCATCTGCCCATCTTCAAAGCCCTTCCCACGGAACGAAATGACCCAAATTATAGTACTTGAATGATTTGACCAGGGACGTAGCCAGAGTTTTATTTTGGGGGGGGGCGGATTGTAGTACAAAAAAAAATTTCGAGGGGGGAGGGCTCCGCCCCCCCCGCCCCCCCGAAATTTTGGGGTGGGGGGGGGGGCGAAGCCCCCCCTTAATTTTTGAAAACTTTAAAAAAGCAGGGATAAACGTAGATAAAGCTGTATAATACACTGTTTTTGGCCTAATAACCTATTATCTAATGTTTTTAGCGGTAAAAACATGTTTTCTTAGTTAAAAATTACATAAGTTAAAAATTTAATAAGTACTTATGTACTACAGCAAATAAGTCACAATAATTTTGTATTCATTCTGTGTTTCATAATTAATTTAAAATTTTCACAAACTGATTGTGAAATATTAAAGTTATTCATATTTCGTCTTGCCAAAAGTCAAAAATATGTTAAGAGAGTACGTTCTCTAAATATAGCTGGCGCAATGCCGTGCGCCAATGATTGCAATTATAATTCTACAGTAAAAATAAATAAATAATAAAATAATGAAATGAATTAGAAAATTTTCTCACTGTCTCCTCAAAGTATAGTTGGTGCGGTGGGTTAAATCGCAGTGTGGCACCCCCGCACCACCGATGATTACCAACCAGCGCGTAGCGCTCTGGCGCCACTGACGCTTATTATTATTTTTTAATAAATAAAACTTTAAATTAATTTTGTTATCAGTAATGCAAGAATTACAAAAAGTACTTTGTTGTTTTCGCCGATTTCCGCGCGGTTGAAGCAGATGGCGCTGGGATTTGGTTCCGTTTCTGCCACCAATTAAAACCCGTCTGCTTTTATTGTGCGGTTTTTATGGGGGAATGTTGGTTGCCTGCTCTGTACAATCTGTATTGTTGCCAAAAGGCTGTTATTGTGCGGTTGGGAGTTTTTATTTGTCTATTTTTCAAATTTTTTTATTTTTTGATCAATAAATTGATAACAAGAATATAAATCAAAAAAGTGCTTCCTAAGAAAGTTGCGTAATTCCTTCTTCTTTCTTATGAACCCATGTTTATTTTTGATCAACCAATAACGAATGAGGAATATCGCTTTTAAGGATGGAGCGTAGGAATAATAATAATAAGAAGAAGAAGAAGAACAAGAAGAAGAAAAAGAAGAAGAAGGTTCTGAATTTCAAAATTTACCCACGTTCTCTAATAATGGTTGGCGCGGCGCCATGGGGCTAAATCGCCCCGTGGCGCTCCCGCGCCACCCATGATATGCTAACATATAAAAATATATTTCATTATATTCGATATTTGACAAAAATAATAAACAAAACAGAAACAATTTTTTTCTTTAGAGTACTCCAAGCCAGAAAGACAGAATGCAAGAAAACTGAACAATTTAATAGAATTTTAACAGGCCGGGTCAAGCAGCTAATATTTTTCACTTTTCAGCAAGCGTCCTCCACTGATCAAACTTTATGCGGGCCGTCCATTAAAAAACTTAAGTCTGCCGCTGAAATCCGACCTATTTAAAATCCGATGGGAATAGTTTTACAAAATTCGTTTCCACGTACATTATTAATGTTAATCAATTTAACTGTAAAAACAAATTATAGGCAAGTAGAATCTAGCTGACCTCGATAATTGCACTATTAAATCGACTTTTTAACAACAAAACCATTCAAAATTTTAAATGAAAGCGGTTTAATAATAAAGGTAAAAACCCTATTTTAACAATTATTTATCAAATTACTAAATTTGAAACCCAAATGCAAATTTTTAAAGGGCTAAATTTGGTTAATTTTTGTATAGTTTATAAAAAGGTGGAATTAAAAAAAAATTCTGCGGTCTTATTTGTTTTTTTTACCGTCATAACAGCACAATTTTAATTGGTTCCTTTATGTCTGCAAACTAATTTTCGACGTCAGCCAGATATAATTCAACCATAAGTGCTTTTATCATGCGGTTTAAATTTTTGGTATTAAAATAGTATTTTTGGTAGGAAAATTAGATTGTCCTGTTAGTTAGTTGACCACTGGACCGAGCTCCTATTCTCTCCTCGCGGAGTTTGGTTCGTGACTACCTACGTGTGGAGCAACACCTACCTCCTGGAGTTTTATCCTCATCCCGCCCTAATTTCCCCTACGGACTATAAAATATGTGAGGAATGCAAAAAGGCGGCAGTGTTTCTTGGAAAAGAGACGTACTGGGTTTCGCCACCACTCCCCTAAGTCGGTGACGAACTAAATAAAACTGTATTTTTTGGAAAAATTATATCCAAAATTGCTTTAAATCAACTGATCTCTAAAGTCGTATTAAAACATGCCGTTATCTCACGTAAAAACCTGTAATCTCCAAGCCTGTAACCTCCCCGTAAAATTTTTAGCAAATGTTTTTAAAGCGTATATCTTTGTTAAAAGTGTATTTTTAAAACGTGTATATTTTCATGTAAAATTCAGGTAAAATGCTATACAGGTATGTGTTTATATGTAAAACGTGTTTAAATGTTCAAGTGTCATTTGTGCAGGTTTTCTGGGTGATGGTGCAGGGGGATCCACACTATACCCCCGTTTTAGTATTTCTCTGTTAGGTTTTTAATGTAAATCGTAAAATAAATCAGTAAATCAACTCCAAAACATTCCCACAAAGCCTGTACCCCATACATAGTGTAATTTTTGCCATAAAAGTCATAAAACAGTTTTAAAGTTAAATTTTCGGTGCTAAAAATAAATTTGCAATAGTTTTCAAAAGTCTCAAAATGGGTGCTTGTTTTAAATAAATAAAATGTTTATAAAAACACTTGTCATTGTCATTTTTGTTGCGATTAGGAGGGGTAAAAATCCCTCTGCGGTATTTCTTTAACCGATCCAGCCGGTTAACTGTGTTTATGTAAAACAAAAACTTTATTCATTAAAAATACACAAAACGGTAAAATAAATAATCACAAAATAGCTATGAATCAAAAAGGTATCACTATCGTGGCCGCCTGTGGGCCGCCAATTCCAGTCCACGTTTGTTCCTAGACCCACCCAGTTTACAAACGGGGTAGGCAATATTGGGAGAAACCTATCACTCTACCGACATTATACCTGGCTAAACTTTACCGGCGGTAATAAATATATATTATACAAAAAAAAATCGGTAATAGTAAAGTAAAAATTTTTCAGTACGTACAACAAAAAGGGAGTATTAAACTGCCCACAATAGTAGCAGGCAGTTCCGTCCACCGCGGGCATTTGTTTCTACATATTCTGGAGCCGATAACAGGGCTGCTTAATCCTCCCTGTATCGTGCACTCTACATGTTATAAAAAAATTTATGAGTCCTTATCGTGTATGTCCTTGCTATTGCTGTTGTATTTTGTTTCATATCTTGTTTATGTTGCGTACTCTGCCATTTTGTGTTATTGTTATATTCTGTCTATGTTTGTTGTATGTTTCCTGTAAAAATTGTGAGATAACGGCTGAAATCGGCTATAAAATTTTGAGCCTGCTTTTGTTTGCCGGTTCAAAAATCTATTGCGTACCGTAAAATACCTGTGTAACTCAAAATGAACCTTGTCCCCACCAATAGGAAAGGTTCCTGCGTTTTTCTGTGGAAATTTTGCGTGACGTTTGGGTTAAAAGCCTGAACGTGCGTTGAGCCTCAAAAGAGTAAACGTTGGTGTGAACTACGTTCGGAAAAGTTGTCATTTGTAAAATTTGGAACTGTCTGGAACCGGGTTAATTGGGTGACACTACGGTTGGGTACATTGGAACTTAAGGAACGAGTAAGTGAAATTGGATTGAAATAGTAGAAAATTGTTGTGAATTTAAAAAAATATGTCGAAATGCGAATCGAAAGTACAGGTACCCCAACCAGGAGTAGGTGTCGACCCTTTCGATTGGGTTGCGGACAAGTTGAATAGAACCGTCGCGTTGCAAGGAAACGGAGAAGGAGGTGGGGCAACTGTTCCTCCTCCGAGGGTAAGACCAGGGATGAGCGTCAGCGCATCAGCTGAACTTCCCAGATCGAGCAAACCTGGCCAGGGAGAGACAGGACCCCCTACTGCCAGGGCTGTCGGTCCCCTGCTTTCCAGCGCGTCGGATGATGATGATTCCAAAATTATATTATCGAGTTTGATGAAAAGAGCGGCGCAGAAAGAAAGAAAGAGGATAAAAGAGGTTCAGGCACGTGTACAGGCTATTGAGAGGGGAGAGTTCAGTGGGGGACCACCACCGATGGTGCAGCGAATTCCGGGGCACTATGCCTCTTCATTAGTGGAGGAGCATTTTGAAAGACCGGCTCGGGAGTATTTCCATTCTGAGACATCTGGTCCTCACAGGTCCCCCACGAAACCTTTGCCCCCTCGCCACGCTAGTACTAGTCAGAAAGAGCCTGTTGAAGCTTTTTCCCCTGAGTTACACGCAGGTATGTATGAAACCTCACCGCTTATGATCCAAGAAGAAGAAGGGCAACGACCCTTGAGGGGAGGAGAACACACTCCTGCCTTGGTACAAAATTCTGCTCCTCCAGCAGCGACTGAGGATGAGGCGGAATTTAAGGGGTATATGATGGAAATGATGTCTCATTGCCTCCAGAGTGTGGAAGAAACTAAAAGGTGGCAAGTGGAGTGGGAAAAGAAAACGTCCAGCACGACCCCGCAACCGCAAGCGTTTTAGGGGGATAGGGACTCGGCGTCGGCAGGTTACGATTCTGCTAGGCCACGCCGACCCCCATGGTCGCAACGTGAGTTACTGGAATGGTTAGCGGGGGAAAATAGTGATGTAGGATATGCGAATGCACGCCCCACTCCATTGCCGGATTGTGACGAGACCGAAAAGGCAAAATTAGACCCGGGGAAGGTTGTTGCCTCTGGTTCACGTGTAACCGTTGAAGATTTGTTGGGGTCCCTGGGACGTCAAAAACCGGTCCCTCCTGACTTGGGTGGCGCTTATCCCAAAAGCTTCAATCTTTCACGGGGAAATTGTCTGGAGTACCATTTGACACGTGGCTTCGTAAGTTCGATGAACATATGACCTTCCAGGGAATACCCCCGAGGATCACATATTCACTATCCCCATGTATTTGGATGGGGTGGTGAAGGATACGTATGAGCAGCTTCCATTTCATATCCCGGAGAATTATGAGTTGTTGTTGGAAGTATTGCTAAAAAAGGTAAATAACTTTTCCGGAACGTTAGCTGATACATTGCATGCTCGAGTCCAGAAGTTTGGTGAAACTGTTGAGGAGTTCTCGACCAAGATCACTGAACTGGTCTGGGCTGCGTTTTCCACAACATTGTATAGTTTGCGTCAAAGGAATGAGAACTGTATTTGTTATTTCTGGGGCGGACTCCTGCAGGTGATAAACGATCAGCTGGGAATACGTGAACGGCCCCAGGACTATGACAAAGCATTGAAACTTGCAAACATGGCTGAAGACGCCATTAAGGCTAAAAAGCATAGTTGTGTAGCGGCCGCGGTCACCTTAGGCTGGGATGCTCCTGATGCGACAGGAGATCCACCTAAGCCAAAAAAGAAGGGTGTAAAGGCTAAACCAATTGCTGCGGCAGCCACAGTAGCGCAGGCTCCCACTGAGGAACTGGTGGGAGAGGCACTGGAACCGCCTGCTGCCCTGCGATCCGAGCTGAACCCCTCTATGGTACAGCGAATTGGTGGCCTATGGACTGACGATGGACAGCCTATTTGTAATGGGTGTGGAGAGCCGGGACATTTTCGTCATGACTGCTACCCCTGGGCGTGGTGGATACCCGGACTCCTGCTATTTCCAGCGGCCTGGAAATTTTGGTTATCAGAACCAGGATAATCGTGGGAATTTTGGTTGCTATGGGTCTGGAAACTATAACCGTTGACGTGGCGGTTATGGAAATAATTATGGATACCGCGGAGGACAGGGTTACCAGAATAATCGGGGAGGATATGGTTATGGGCAGTACCCTAGCAACGGTAATTATGGTGTTGGCTCCAGTAACCAAGGTCCTCCTGTGCAGGGGAATGGTTCCGCTAAATTAGGTCATAGTTCTCAAGGGCAGAGACCTCCCACGACCAATACATCCACGTCCTCGTTGTGGCTATTGACCGCGCCACTATCTAACGATCAAGGAACCGCGGCGGCATCGGGTACGGTTGGGCTGAGCGCTGATGTAGAATAGTGATGAGCGCTGAGCGCTCATCACTATTCTACATCGTGAGCAAGGGTTGAGCGTTGAGCGCTGAGCGCTGATGGTCCTGCATGTGGGACCCCAGGTTTCCTAACACGGAGATGCAAGGGTCCCCTGGGACAGTCTCCCTAGCAGCTAATGCGCAAAACGATCGTCTGGGACCACCAACATTACTAAATTGTGTGCTGTGTTTTAGTTCTAAACGAATACCGATAAGCGAGTTTATTATGGCTGAACTACCGCTGAAAGATCCAGGACCGAGACGGAATCAACTTCAACAAACTAGCAGTCTACATGCCGGTTTTGAGCAAGTGGAGAGTGGGGAGTTCTGTGAGTAATGAGGGGGATGCCCCGCCTGCTGAGAATGCCCTGCTACCTCACGTGTTGCAATCCTATACTTTCGGTGATGTGAGTACATAGAGGTGCTTCACCCAACCAATGCCCCGATTGCTGTGCAGGTCCAGGACAGTATTTTGGCAAGACAGTATAATTATGCTGATCGTTTTTCGGTTATATATCCGCCGATTAGCGTCACCAAGGGTTTAGCGTTGTTTGACTTGGTGTCTGCTTCCCCCACTGTTAGTGCTGAGCTGCTAGCAGCCGCTGGTAGCCAAGACACCAGAGGGGCTGGTATGGAAAACAAAGACAATGTGGTGGTTATTGAGGACCACCCTATGGAGGAGGAGGACCATGACCAAGGTCTTGGTTCAGGGGCATACGCCACGAATGTACCTCCGAGTGCCCCTGGTAGTCCTCCTTTTTCCACGGACGATGAGCTGGATTCGTACGCCTATGATCCTATTATGTCAGCCAACCGCGAAAGGGCTGATAAGTATTATGACCCACAAAAAATGCATTGGAGGTTGGGCGTCCGACTCCGGCCGGAAGCATACTGTAAGCCAGGAAAGGAAGTACCTGGAACTCGACAGGTTAAGCAGTACGTTACCCCGCATGAAATGCCGGCACCGGGAGAGGATTCCTCTTCTGACAAAGATGAGGTAAATAGTTTGGGGAGCTCTATTGACCCATTCAACTGTAAGTGTAATGCTTCCCACCTGCTGAGAGGGTGTAGGCCCAGTGGGGGCGTTCGCGAGTTGCAATTGGAATGGGAAGCAAATAAGTGGTACCAAAAATATAGTAAACAGGTGCCACAAGTTCGGACGTATGATGCACAGGGGTTTCTGATAACGCCTGGAAAAGGGCATAGACCTCTGGTAGTAGCTCCTGAGGTTCGGCGCTAAAGTTCAGTTCCTCCGCTGGGACTGGGCTGCCCAAAACAGTGTCAGCGTCAGGATGTGGACCCTGATTATCAATCACCCAAAAGACCTAGGCGCGGACAACAGTATCGCCCTACGCGCTGGGAGGAACATGAACAGCGGGTGATTGATTATTATTTTGAGCTAGCCGCCAGGCATAGTGTTGCGCAGAGGCCGTGAAGTTCGTTGCCGCCATCGTTGGCAAACTTTCTGGACATGCACACTAACATTGCAGGTTGACTGTTGAGGGACACTAAAGCAAGGACGGCTGCTACTAAGAGACGGCGTGAAAGGCAATGACTTCAGTTGCACGGGTACACTGAGCGCAAAATTGAGCAGCGGGTCCCTTGTTTACCTGCTAGTCAGAGCTCAACTTGTTCAGGTTGAATCGACCTCATTTTGTACGAGTTACTGGTGAGCGTGTTCCCCATGGAATTTTCTATCACTCCAATACTAGACCGACTCGCCAGCAGGTGAATTACCGGTATAGAACTCGGCTGGTCCGCCTACATCGGCCGACAAATATTCATAGCAGTAGTTATAGAGTTGTCGTCAGCTGTAAAGGACGACCGGTTATTATAGAGACCCCCACTCATTGGGTTCCGTCAATTTCCAGGGTGTTTGTACCGCTGTGCAAAAGGGGAAGTTTACTCTCCCACATCCGTCTGTGCCACCGAGAGCCGTTGTAGCGTCTGATCAAGAGTGGCGACAATGCGCTATGGACAGGAATCCCAATGGGAGTTATGCGTTCACGGGGATCACCATCGATGAGGAAGTTGCCCGTGCGAATAGTGTAACTGACCGCCTGGAACTAGGTACCCATATTATCCGATCCGGCCGTTGCAAGCATATTATTGGTTGACTCATTGCCAGTCAACCCATTGTATGGACTTGGGTATTGTGGAACACGTCAAGTCATCAATAGTGTTTGAGGCCACAGATACGCGTACTCGGCATGAGCGTGATTATGAGAACGCCATATTAGAGGAAGAGTATAAACGTGCTCAGATAGAGGCGCGATGAAGACGCAATGCCGCCCTGGTGAGAGCTTTGCGCAAACGCCTGGAGCGAGTGAACGTCTGGGAGGCTAAAAAGTTAATACAGCAGCAATTGTGTTGACCACCTTCTCCAGAGGAGTCGGCGGTGGAAATACATCAGGAGGAGGCGCCGCAGGTTGAGCGGCCTCCTATGACGTCCTCCCGGTTAAAACGGGTTCGTGAGAGAGTGGAGCGGTTTAAAAAGCTGCAGGTCAAGACCCGCGGCCAGTACAGCCTTCTGCAACAGAAAGAAGGGTACGACAAGGTAAGAGGGATGTTGCTCTGCTTTGGGGAGAGCCTATGGAACTTGAACTGGTGGTGGAGGCTGTACCTCAAGCGGAGGGTGGAGCTGAACCCCAGCCTCAGGCTTCAGTGTTAGCCGTAGTCGGAGACAGGGAGGAAGTACCCACCCCGGCTGTGGTGCAGCCTCCGGCCGCGAAAGGACCTGTGGCCGACTCGGATGCGTGTGCGTCTGCCGAAGCAGTGTCGCCTGTGACGATGCCCTCTTTGGCTGAAGTGGTACATCATTTGAGAGTCAGGGAGGAGGGAGAAGCAAAAAGAAGGAGAAGTTTGCCTCATTGTTAAAAAGACGATCGAAGCCAAATATCCTCCAGTGCCACTTTCAGCTCTGGAACCTGCGGCTGGAATGGACCATAATCCAAATTGTTGGGTTACGGCTGAGGAGTTTAGGGAGGCGTTTTCGCCAACTACATGCGGAAGCGTTGGGCAGAGCTCCTACGCCGGAACAGAGGAGACCGCAAAGGGTACTGGGTCCGCCAGAACCTCCGTTTGCCGCGACCTCCAGTCGGAGGATGTCGCCAAAAGCAAGAAGGGGGGCATGCGCCGCAGAATGTAAGTAAGGAGCCGACATGTTGTCCTCCGATCCAAACAGGAACTGCAGGGACAATGGAACCTAGGCTCCCTGCTCATGAGTACGGAACTGTCAGGGACCCAATCGGAACCCGAGGAAGGAGAAATTGAGCAGTAAAACCTCCACTCTAAGTGTAGTTCTGACCTACAACGCGTTAGCAGCTGTAACAGGGCCCTGGGCTAAGCAAGCGGGACTGAGTTGGGTTCCGCCTTCAAGCCAGGCCAAGGTGGACATAGAGGCTAAGCGGGAGCTTCAGGAGTTGTTAGTTACTCAACAGCTGAGACGGGTAAACTGAGCAGAATGGGATGAACGAGTCGCTATGGAAGTTGGCTATGACAACGCCGTACTGACAGCGTCAGGGGATGTTACTGTAAGTCCCTGTAGCCGGGGGGGGGGGAGGGCTCTGTGAAGTTGACCGTCAATGACACTGGCCCAAAGTAAGTTGGACACTGGGGTTTTTCCTTTTCAGGCGAGTAGGCCTCTGGTACCTGAGGGTAGCTGGAGGCAACAGGAACCCCAGTTAGGTCCAGCTCCTTTGCAGGGGGGAGGTTCTGACTTATTTGAGAGGTCGACGGTCCTTTCCGGGTCGTGCCTCCACGCAAACTTTCCACTTTTAGAGAACCCCTCAATGGCGACCCTGACCTTTTATCCGAAGTTCCCCATCAGTTCAGGCAGTTGCCTGGAGATCTGGCAGAGGACTTGGCCGTCCACGAGTAGAGGCGTCTACCATGAGGAGGACATATATCGTATGCGTCATCCTCCCTCTCTGACTGACGCCTTGAGACAAATTACATCGGCTGATGTCTGTGAGCCCTAGTAGACCGAGCAACTAGGTGACCTGAGAGAAAGGAGACTGCCACGTAAGTCAGCAAATGTGCATCGGAGGCGGTGGCCTCCAAGGTTTCAATGATCGGAATATGTGGAAAAAAAAAATGCTGAGGAGTGGTCGCCAACTCTGCCACGTCCCCAAGCAAAACGACAGGGAGAATTCGTGCCAGAGCATAGAGAACAGAGGGAACTGTATGAACCTCGCCATTTGTTTTCTCCTAGAGGCAAACAAGAGCGCTCTTGAGATAGGACACCCAGCTCCCAAGTACCCCTGCAGTGGCAGGCTGGTGCTGAGTTGCGGCTGCAAGCGCCGACTCGCAGGCTCACGGGTGCCAATCTCGTTCCACTCCCGACTGCTACAACTGGTCCTCCTTTGAGTGGTCCATCATCGCTTCCTAAATCGGTGTCTCCAAAATCGATGAGACATACATTTCCAAAAAAAGGAAGTCCCACGCAAAAAGGGGTCTTGTCTGCAAAAAAGGCGCCAAAACCAAAAAAAGTAAAAACGCCGAGAACTAAAGATAAGACGCCTAGATCGCATGATAAATCGTCGAGACTGAAGAGGCAACCTGCGCCCTCAGTCATGATAGCTACCAAGCGTAAACATACTCATGAAGAGTTAGCAGAAGAAACGTATGTCTGACCCGAGGCTGTGGCCCTGTGCAGGCCTGCCTCATGACCCGCTGGTTATTACCCTGACCATCTGCGTCCGCATGACACTCCCCAATGGGAAGTGCGACACATACCTAAGAGGCAGGATAAAATGGGTGGGGAAACGGTAGGGGTGCCCCTGGTAACTGGACATAGCGCACGCTTGCCCCCATTTTTGTGACCGGAAGAGGGCCCATTCGACCGGCATCGCCAAACCCGTACAACGACCCGCCTCAACGCAAACGTTCACTGAAGCAAGACCTCGCCGACCCACAGTACCGCAGCCGGATTGTACAACCCTGGAAATTACCACCATACTGGGAGGAGGAACCGCTGGGTAATCTGGACATGGTCAAAATGCTAGTGGACACTGTTACATTTTATGAAAATGAAGAAAGCGTACTAGCGTTGTCAGGTACAGTGCAGCTTGTAGCCGCTGGAAGGGTAAGGCTAGAGGTGGGGACAATCCTTATAGAAGAGAATGTGTTCGTCCAGCCCACCTCACCGATACCCCTGATCATTGGCACAAGTGCATTGCGTCGATTGAAAGAAGTGACGTTTGACTTCACTTCAAACCTGATTTGGTTTCCCTTAGGGCCAAATCAGGCACGGATTAATATGGACCTGACTTTTATTTATCCGCATATTGGGATAAATATTAATATGAACACTATGATGCAAGTGCCCCCGCGACATGATAGTGTTCTGGGCTACTATCGAAAGTGCCTTGCTAAATTACACCAACTTGCTTATAGACACACCTTCGGAGGCATTGCTGAAAAAGGGGTTACTTTTAGCAAAGGTGGTGACTAAAAATATAGACGGGCAAGTAGTAATGAAGGTTGTGAATCCATCACAACAAGCGGTCATGTTATACAAGGGAACTTGGATAGGGCAAGCCGACGTGATGGACGGTGAATGTGTTACTGATGTGCTAATGCGTCCTGAGGACCACCCAACACCTGATTTCGATCCATCAAAGGAGATCGACTTAGCCGGAACAGACCTCAGTCGTGATCAAGCTGATGCGAAAAGACAGGTGGTCCAGCGTAATGGAGATGTCTTCTCGGCAGGGCCATATGATATGGGATGAACTTCCATATTAAAGCATGAGGTAGATACGGGTGGTAATCCTCCACACCGTCAGCGACCTTACCGTGTAGCTGAAAGCCAACGACGGGTGATTGACAAGAAGATAGTGGCTATGAAAGAGAGAGGGGTGATACAGGAGTCTAGAAGTCCGTGGTCTAGTCCAATTGTGATAGTACGCAAGAAAGATGGGACAAATCGTTTTTGTGTGGACTACCGTGGACTAAACAAGCTGACTAAAAAGAACTCATATCACCTCCCGCAGTTTGACGAGGTGTTAGAAAAGCTGAGAGGAGTCCGCAATTTTACCACTCTCAACTTGTTGTCGGGATACTGGCAGGTGGAAATGGAAGAGATGGATAAGGAGAAGACCACCTTCATGAGCCCCATGGGAGGCTTATATGAGTTCAATGTATTACCATTTGGACTGTGTAATGCTCCCTCGACCTTCCAGCGCCTAATGGAATTAGTGCTGGCCAGGTTGAGTTGGGACTCTTGTCTCGTGTATATCAATGATATAATCGTCTTTTCTAAAACATTCGATGACCACCTCTGAGACTTAGGCCAGGTGTTTAACCAATTACGAGTCGCAAAGCTGAAGTTAAAACCCAAGAAATATGAGTTTTGTTGACCTTCCGTGGAGTTTCTTGGGCATATTGTCAGTCGAGAGAAATCGCAACCCAATCCTGACAAGATTGCCTGCGTTAAAACTTTAAGGTACTGCGTAGTCAAACCGAAGTGAGGTCTTTCCACAGATTGGCAAATTTCTATCGCCGGTTCATAAAGAATTTTGCACAAATCGTTAGTCCATTGTACTCTTTAATAGGGAAAAAAAGAGGTTTTACTGGACAGACGAATATCAGCAAGCGTTCAACACTCTAAAGGAGAAGTTGTGCTCCGCGGAGGTTTTAGCCTTCCCGGACTTCACGAAACCCTTCCTTCTGGAGACAGACGCTTCAAAAACTGGCATTGGTGCAGTGTTATCTCAAGAGTTCTCCGACAGAGTGCGACCCATAGCTTATGCAAGTCAAAATTTTAACTCGGTGGAGCAAAATTATGCGACTATTGAGAAAGAAGCCCTGGCCATTGCATGGGCTGTAAAACAATTTAAGCGGTATTTATGGGACCATGAGTTCACGATAACAACCGATCATGCTCCGTTAAAACATATCTTCTCATCCGGAAAGTGTACCTCCGATGGACTGAAGAGATGGGCTTATCTGCTTACTCAATATAAGCTTGATAAAATTGAGTATATAGCGGGTAGGTTAAATGGAAATGCTGACGCGTTGTCTAGAATTCCCCTATCGGGAGAGGAAATGGAGGAGGACGGGCCATCAGTTTGGAGCTGCGGAGTGCAAGCAGACGACCCGACTTGGGACGAGCCACCACGGCTTGGCACGCCCTCGGGTGGGTCTGCTGTTGCAGCTGCTGGCTCGAGTCCTCCCTCGGAACCTAAAGGCCCAGAGTCGGTAGTTATTCTCGAAACTGACTCACGGAAAAAGAAGAAGAAGAAAAAAAAGGGTAAAAAGAATAAAACTCCAACTCTGGGAGAAAAGGGTGAAACCCCGGACATGGAGATTGTAACACAGGAGGTAAATGGTGAACCACCTGCTCAGGCCTTAGTGGTACTTGAGCCATCTGCTTGCGTGACAGATGCTCCTGTAGTATGTCCAACACTTCCGTCACATAGGGTAGTGCATTTAATTTTGGCACTTTTTTGTTTTTTCAATGTAACTTTTCACTGTATGGCCTGATTTTTATGTTTGATAGCTCATTTTAAAGCTTTTACGATACTGCGTTGCGTCATAACAAATTCACTGTATGAAAGTTGTTTTTTTACTTAATTAAATCAGTTTTAAAAAAAATGGAAAATTTGCCAAAATTAAATGTATGCATTTAATTTCGGCACTTTATAAACAATCAATTGTTTCTCAGTCAAAAAATCATCATTTTCAAAAATTTAAATCATTATCTCCAGACAGTTTTCTTTACTTTAAGCTTCTACTTGTTGTTCAACCTGTAACTGGCAAAAAGTTACAGCTAAAATGCTAAATGGTATCAAAATGAGGAAAATTTGGGAAAAAAGTGCATTTAATTTTGGCACTTTTTAAAAAGACCCCCTTAATTGAGTTTAAGTGCAGTGCTATTACTCCTACACAAATCAACGTTGTCTTTTAACTATTTACAACTTCAATTTATCACCTGACCACTAAATTCAACCCGTTTTTACCTACAGCAATAGTGTGCTGAAATTACACTATTTTATTTTATAACGGTTGCTCACCACAGATGCAACGTAGAACCACGGGGACTAAAAATTCAAAAAATAGACTAAATTTTACCAGGACAGTTTAATTTTTATACCAATTTATTGCGTAATCATGAAATGCCCATGTTCTAAAAATGAGTAACATTTTTTTAAAATTATAAATCACACAATTTCACATAAAAATATCATAACATAACAAATGAAAATCCCACGACAGTCATCTACATATAATTAGCTCTCATTTGAGCTATCAAACGTTGTATTCCGTCCAGGATTACCAAAGATATAGTCCAAAATCAAAAATGCCCAATTGGGAAAAGTGCCAAAATTAAATGCACTACCCTACCAGGAAAAAGGAGCAGAGCGATAATGCCGTGTTGTTCCATGAACAGAGGGTGGACCCCCAGTTCGCCCCTATCATTGATTACTTACTTGACAACGCTCTGCCTACTGATCTAGTTATGCAAAAGAAGGTGACCCAATGGGCAAAAAATTATTACCTTTGAGAAGGGGTTTTATGGGTTTGGGGACTTTAGAGCCGAGGGACTTTAGAGCCGAAACTTTAGAGCTTTTAAAGAGCTTTAGAAAATTTTTTTCTAAGTCTAAGCCTAAGCAAAACCTAAGCCTAAGCCTAAGCAAAACCTAACCCTAAGCAAAACCTAAGCCTGAACCTAAGCCTAAGCAAAAGCTGAGAAGCCTAAACCCCGGCTCTAAAGTCCCCCCGGCTCTAAAGTCCCGTTACCGTTTTATGTCACACACACTCGCCTTGTCGTCGTTGTAGTCCGCAATTTCCGGACAGGATCGCCCTTCCGGAGGGGCGACGCCTGGAAGTTATGCGCGCTGCTCATGACGACATAATGGCGGGACATTTGGGTGTCAAAAAGACTACTTCTCAGGTAACCGTAAGGTATTACTGGCCAAGAATGCATAGTGATATTGAGGAGTATGTCACTACCTGTGATTCTAGTCAGCTTCGAAAGTCTGATTCACAGGTGGCTCGACCCGAGATGGTTCCAATTCCGGTCGGGAATATTTTCGACAAGATCGCTATGGATATACTTGGTCAGTTACCACAGACCATTTGAGAAAATAAATATGTACTGGTAGTTACCGAGTATTTAACGAGGTACACGATGTGTTTTGCCTTGCCTGATCAGAAGGCCAAAACTATTGCCCAAGTGGTACCAGAGTGTGTAATTTCCTTGCATGTGTGCCCACTGGAGATTCTAACTGACCAGGGGACCAATTTTAAGAGTTCAACTATTGCTGAGTTGTGTAAAATAATATCTTCCAAAAAGATATTTATGACACTGAACCATCCCCAAGCCAATGGGTTGATGGAGCGGTTCAATCGCACCTCATACAATATGTTGTCTCAGTATGTCAATGATCACTATGATGATTGGAATTTTGCGCTTCTGTTCATCACGAGCGCCTATAATCAAGCACCACAGGACTCCACCTGGATCATGCTCGCGTTGCTATGACGCATGCGCGTGATCGGGTGAAGAAGGTACTTCCTAAGGCCCAGGCTCGACAAAAGCGAAATTATGATAAACGGGTTCACATTAAACCGGTTAACGTTGATAGTATTGTGTTAAAATATAACCCAGCGATAAAACCCACAGACTGTTTGAAGTTTGTCAGTAAATGGGTGGGACCTTATGAGGTAGTCCAACTGGACAAAAGTAAGGGGATCGCTCAAATTAAACCATATAAGAGTAAGGGACCACAGGTATCGCGGAAACCTGAGTAGATCAACCTGCAATGGCTTAAACCGTATCGGTTTAGTCCCGATGATCCGCAAGCGCCTAAGGTTCCTGGAGGAGAGACGAATTCTAAAGCAGCTGCTGAGCCTGCTGACGTCGTTAATGAACAACCTAAGGTGCATTTCTTTGCTCCGAGAGTCTTTTTCAATTCGCAGCGTTGGATTCAAAAGGAACATACTGCTAAAACCTCGGTTTCCTCGCGTGTAAAATTTAAAGATGAGCCTCCAAAAAGTCGGCTCAGTGACGTGGTTATGGTTGGACCTAAAAAGCAGCCCATTGGAAAGGATCCCCCAATACCTACCCCAAAAGTAGTCGCTGTGAGCGATCCCCCTGGACTGCCTGAGGGTCCTGCGACTGTTGTCCCCAGCCCTAAGGAGTACGATGACAAAAAGGTTATTAAAAGTACAAAAGGTGAGATAGTAAAGGAACGTGTAGGGGATGATCGGTATGCGAATCCCCCAAACGGGTTGACTCGTAAACAATGGAAGAAAAAGTTCCAGTTACAATTTTTGAATCAGCGACAGAAACAGGCTAGGTGGAAGAAGATTCCGCCTGACCAACCGTCCTTACATGAGTCAAGCGACAGTTACAACGCTGGCTCTGAGAGAAGTATCAACTGCAACGTCATTAACCAGCTGTAATCGTCAATATCCCTTGTTAAAAAGTCTTTTTGTTTTGTAAATCTCATATGGATAAAACTTTAACCGCCCTTTTCAAAAAAGTTTAAAAAGTAAAATTTTTGTAATGCCCCTTGGATGCAGGGAGTACCTGAAACAGATAGGGAAGGTAACTACTAATGGAAATAGGTTAAAAATGTAAAAAATGTAAATGTTGTAATAAGCTGCCTTTGCACGTCGCAGTTTTCCACTTGATGCAGTGAGAATTCTGGAGTGCTATGTTAAAAATAAAAATGTTAAACTTGTGTAAGCATGCCGCAGTTTTCCACTCGACGTAGTGAGAATTCTGGGGTGCTATAATAAGTTTAAAATGTTGTAAATAGTTTAAGCACGCCGCAGTTTTCCACTCGATGTAGTGAGAATTCTGGGGTGCTTTGTAAGTAGGTTACCAACTCGTTCTGTTCAGTGCAAAAATTTAGTCAATGTAAAATAAAATAGTAAGGTAAAATTCAAAAATAACGGGGATATTTAACTGCTCGTTTGCAAAAATAATAAAAATCGTTGTTGTAAAAAAGTGTATAAAAATGGCGTAAATAGTTAAAAATTCAGGTTTAAAAAGCCATATGTAAAGTTAAAACGTGTAAAATGTATAAAATTTGTAAAGTTAATCAACAATATATGGTGTATAAATTAAAACTGGTAGCATAAGGCATCAAAAATTTTGCTAAAATTAGTAAATCTATAATAAAAGCACAAAAATTTTGTCAAAATAGTAAAAATGTAATAATGGTACAAAATTTTACTAAAAAATTAGTTAAAATTACATAAAGTACAAAATATTCAGCTAAAATAAGCTAAAAATCTAAAAATTGGATATAAAAAGTTAAAATAGTCGTAAGGTGATAGTAAGAGTCCTGAAATTTTTTTTGTTAAAAATTTCAGGACATCTTAACTCACACAAAATTAAATATGTTTAAAAGAAAATGCAAACGAAAAGTTAGATTTTTGATGATCTAAGATGTGAAATCTGTAAAAAAATGTTTTGTTTAGCCAATCCGACCTATCAGACGACAAGGGTACCGCACGGTCACCACTGTGGGCAACCAGATTGCATGCATCCGCAGTGTCAGCATCTTCAGAATTGGAGAAGTGTGGTCATCAGCGGTTTTTCGATCGCGTGGCGGGATGGGAGATACCACCCTTCAGCTGGGAGAGGGAATTTTGGGTGGACAAGCGCCATCTGAACCCCAGGATTGTCATACGAGCTCGACACAACCGGGCTCCACATCTAGAGCCGTTCATTCCGCGTCCAACCCCCGAATCGGACCTCGCAGTCTGAATCTGGGCGAAGCCGCACATCTGCAGAGCACTCACAGGACCATCAGGAGAGGATGGACCCGGCTCAGGAAGAGGACCCCTTCGCCAACTGTGTCCCGCAGGACAATCTATTCGCCAACTGTGTGCCGAATTGGGAGGATGACCCAGCTCAGGACACTCGTCAGCCGTCAGCAGCTGCTTCCCCACCTCCACCGCCGTCGGCAGAACAATCCCGGCGTCCACACCGTCGTTCCACGATGCTGTCCAGCGACTCTGAGGAAGAGGACGGCAGCCGGATGCCCTCGCAGACTGATAAAAGCTGTAAAGACCGACCCAAGCGGAGGTAAATTGGGTCATTTTTGAACCTGATGGGGTCGCTCCAAAACGATTGGTAGGCTCATACAGAGACAGCTCAGTAAAAACTCTTTTTGGAAAAGTCGGATTGGACCGGCTTTACTGGGTTATTCAGCACCTGTTGTAATGATGTTTTGCGGCGTCATCACATAATTTTGGCTGTCTTCCCAAAGGACCCTGTGACGCGGAAGAATTTGCTTGTTGCTGGATACCTGTCACGTTCGTATCAAACTATTTTTGCGAGGCCGGAAGCATCCGTCCTGGTGTTATTTTGCACCCAGAGGGGTAATATTTCGCGGAATTATTACCCACTTCCGCTTAAACTCTGGGATTGCCGTTTGGTGGAATGCTATGACATCATAGTCTTACCTTTCGAAAACCACTAACTTTTTGAAAAAACGGGGAAGACTGGTTTGCCTTCGTCTGCGCACCCAATGCGGCTATGTTTCATCAAAAACATTACTGGGGGCCGAGAAAAATCCGAGCGCCAACTGAGATGCAGTAAATCTCAACTCTCTATATTCTTATCTTGGATTGATTTTTGAAGAGCCGGAAAATCCGGCTCGTCTTTCGCCTTTGCACCCAGAAAGATGATGTTTCAACAAAAACATTACTTGCCGTCAGGGGGAACCTCAACGATTGGACTGGATGGGTGAGAATTTCATTTGACGTTCTCCATTCCAGATTTTTGAAGAAGCTGGAGAAGACTGGCTTCCTCTGGCTTTTGCACCAAGGGTGGTGATGTTTCACAAGAATGTTAAATCGATAGGACAATTGGAGCAAACTGCAGTGCTAGCAAATGCTCGAATTTGATATGGGACTTTTTGAAGAGTCGGAGAAGCCCGACTTTTGCCGAATTTTCACACCTGTCACCTTGATGTTTCACCGAAATAGCGACTGTCAGCAGAATATTCTGAATGTCGTAGGTGTGTTCCTGGATAACTTTGGCTGCAACATATGTTTTTCTGGAACTTTTGAACATCTGTGGAACTAAGGTTTCACGAGGCAACTAAAGTCTGGCTATGGGCTGCCGCCAGGAGTGCTTGTCCAGCGTTTTTGCAATGAGCTGCGTTTCCAGAATGATTTAGAATAGCCCCATTTTTGAAAGAATTGGACTGGACCGATTCTGAATCGCAACTTTTGCACAGATTCTATTTGAAAATGTGGAGCACACCGGTGGCAACTTTTGTGATTTTTGGAAAGTCCGGACCTTTCCTCCAACTGTCACAATTTTCGGACAGTGTAGCAGCCCTTCTCCAAACTGTCTTGAATTTTGGACAGCGTAGCTTCTTCGACTCCAGAAACATTCCCTCCACCAAATGGTTCCAATGGCTTGCGAAATTGAATTGTTTGTGTAATTGTGTTGTATATGTGTAATTGTGTAATTGTGTAGTGTTTTGTGTAAAAATATGAAAAATGTGTAAAATTTTGAAAAAATTTTGAAATGTGTTAGTGAAAGGCTACCGCCAGCCACCATTGAGTACAAAAACGCGGTAGGGTTGAAAAATTATTGAATTTTGTTTGAAAAAAAAATTGAGTATATTATAAAAAATGTGTAAAATGAAAATGAAAATGAAAATGTATTGAAATTTTGTTTAGATCATTTATTTCTGTCGTAAGTAAGGATCCCCATGGGAAGGGGGAAATTAAAAACTGTAAATAACGCCAATTGGGCGCCTATTTTTGTGTTTTGGGTTCTTTGTTTTGTTTTGTTCTACTAGTCTACACAAGCACCCACAAATTTTTTGTACCCAAAATAAATCAAAACTTTTCGCTCAAAAATTCCCAACCTCCACCCTTTTCTAGTCTGTAATTTGTAAAACCGGTAAATTTTCAAAAGATAAAATTTTGTGTTTTTAACTTGTGTAAATTTTAAAATGTCAATCTTGTAAAATGTGTATAACTATAAATAGTGAAAAATTTGTTAGTAAAATATAATGTAATCGTTAAAAATTGAAAAATGTGTTATGAAAAATGTTAATTGTTTTGGTGTAAAAATATTATGTAATTGCTGTGTTTTTGAAAAAATGATTTTATAAATGTGTAATTTTTTATCAAAAGTAATAATGTGCTAGTGTTAAAAAAATGTGTTTTTCTTAAAAAGAGTGTAAAACGGGTAGTGAAACCCTTGAGTTACGGGTCGATACATTATGAGTAAAATGCCTTAGGGCTTACAAAAGTATGTGTATTTTTTGTGTTGTGTGTTTAATGCAGGTAGAAGATTCTAGCTCTTGTATAAATTGTTTTTTTTGTGTAATGTGTAAAAATTGAAAAAAGTTTAAAATTTAAAATTGCGAATTTTGTGTACTAATTCGATGCGTGGTAATGCCTAATCCGACAGGTCTCGTAAATTTTTAGTGTTTAATTTGTTTTTGAAATGAGTATATATATATATTTTGTGGTAAAGGCATCCCATAGGCGAGGCCCCATGCGGCGCCTCCCCTGTTGGGTCGGCTAGTTGTCCTCGCTTTTTGCTTGCCGAAGCTGGGGGACAGCTATGATCCAATAGGGAAGGTGTAGCGTGGGGCCCTGCCGATTGACACAACCTGTGCCCTTCTTACGGTCGGTTACCAACAGGCGGCTTTTCTGGGTGTTTCCTTTCATAATTATGTAAAATTGTCTAATTTAGTACCAGTAAAATGGTTGTGTAAATGTAGATTGTTATTTCTTAAATATGTCAGAATGTTTAATTTAGTAATTGCAACGTGTTCATATAAATGTAAATCGTAATAGTTGTTCATTTTATATGTAGAAACTTGTATTATGTTAATATAATGACGGTCCATGTTTAAGTACAATTTGGTCATTCCATACTCTAAGTGCCACGTGCGTTTTGGTACAGAGTTAGCGCTGGGTGGTGGCATTGCGTGTTGCAAATCGTGGTTTTTTGCGTGAGTTTACCGTTAGATTGGTTTGTTATTTCAAGAGCCGATAACCAAGAGAAAGAACATGCGCTCATTGGGCGGGAAGCTGGGCAATTTTGAGCAAATGTTTTTAAAGACGTAAAATGTGTTTTATAAGCGTATATCTTTGTTAAAAGTGTAATTTTAAAACGTGTATATTTTTGTGTAAAATTCAGGTAAAATGCTATACAGGTATGTGTTTATATGTAAAACGTGTTTAAATGTTCAAGTGTTCCTTTGTGCAGCTTTTCTGTGTGATGGGGCAGGAGGATTACTTACACTATACCCATTTTTTAAGAATTCCTCTGTTAGGTTTTTAATATAAATCGTAAAGTGAATTCAGTAAATAAACTACAAAACATTCCCAGAAGGCCTGTACCCCGTATATAGTGTAATTTTTGCCATAAAAATCATCAAACAGTTTTTAAAGTTAAATTTTTGGTGCTAAAAATAAATTT
>JASAMX010034899.1:0-32094 GCA_030248175.1 Microlaimidae sp. YZB2_3 | reverse complement strand
TAACATTGATAGTCTATTGTGTTTCAGTTTTTGTAGTCTTATGTAAATTATGTATCTGTTTTAGATTTCCTGACGAAGAAACACGCTGTTGTTTCGAAACGTAGATAAATAGAAACATTTCTACTATACTGAGGATAAAGCCTAAAAAAACACTTGTTTATTTAAAATGAATCCTCAGAAATCTGCAAAAATTCAAATTAAAAAAATAGTTTGAAATAATATTGTTCTGTACTTTTGCGTTGGTGCAAAGCAAATAGATTCAACAAATAAAACACATTTTTTAAAGAAAAACCTAAATTAATTATGGCTTCAAAATTTAAAAATTTAACAATCCACGATTTTTTAACTGCGCAGTTTTGTTGAGTTTCTAAGTTTTTTCTTGGATTTACATTTTGGTTTTATCCCGATTTTCTGAATAAATGTTTCAAAACAATGTTTAATTTGTCGTTTTGTTTAAAAAACATTCATTTTTCATACAAAATTATTTGTTTTTTAATCTTTAAAACGAAAATATTTAACTAAAGTCTTAAGTCAAATTATAACATGATTCAATTTTTAAGTCTAAAGTCATAAGTCTTAAGCGTAAAATCGTAATTTTTAAGTCAAGCTGTGAAGCGGACCGTAAGTCATAAGTCTCTACTTCTAAGTCTAAAGTCTTAAATCTTAAAGGTGCGGTGCGGAGTCAGATTTTTTGTCTTCGATTTTGATAATTTTTTTAGAAAACCTTACTTCTGCCCCCAATAGCCCACAAATGTTTTTTCAACAAAATATCTCCAGTGGTTCAGGAGTTATGACCCCCCAAAATGGTGTTTTTTTGACATTTCTGTATGTGACAGATTGCTCAATTGGTATAACAATTTTACGTTACAAATTATGCAATGAAGGAAAGCAGCGACTTTCTACTTTAATTTTATATCTTGATCGTTAAGATTGATGCAATATTTGTCGAAATATTACGTTTCCCGTACCAAAAACCAGCAACTTTTCATTAAAAACACCAAACGACGGCAGTTGTTTTGTGAAGATTGCCCACCTTTCTTTCCTTCACTTCATGTTTTTAGCGAAAAAAATCGAGGGTTTTTTGTACAAAAAACGCAATATCTCTACAAATACAGTACCACTATTAACGATCAAGGCATCAAATTAAAGTAGAAAATAGCCCGCTTTTTGTAGTTATATAATTTGTAACTAAATCATTATAATTATTCAGCAATCTTTCACGTACAGGATTGTCAAAAAACGCCATTTTTGTGGGGTCACACCTCCTGAACCACTGGAAATATTTTGTTGAAATAATTTTTGTGGGCTATTGGGGACAGGGGTAAGGTTTTCTAAAAAAAATTATCAAAATCGAAGACAAAAAATCTGACTCCGCACCGCACCTTTAAACCGTAAGTCTGAGCTGTGAACCGCGCTTTAGATTTGATTTTGCAAAAAATGCAATATGAAAAGGTCATATGCGCCCATGTAATTTTAGCAAGTCTATTTTATTTATTCAACGCCATTCCTGCAAAGAACCAAACTATTTGCATACTAAAAAAATATATGACCTTCTTGTAAATTATTGCACTAAAGTAAAATGGTGGGTTATAAAAACAAAAAATAAACTCTTATTAAATTAAAAAATGTTTTTTAATTAAACACAAATATTTCTTGCTATAAATTTTTGTCAAAGAACGTAAATACTCAATTTTCATCCTATTATTGGGATAATTTATTTACATTGACAAATATATCGTAAACAGCATATTTTTTCTTTAACAAGTAAATACCCAGCACCCAACACGATAATGACTAACTATTAATAGTAACATCGTTTACATACAAGGCGTTATTTAAAAAAAATGTCAATTACAAAAGCAAAAAAGGTTATTCTTCGATGGAGCAATGCAGGTCATGCATATTTACCTTACTTACTTTTAGAAAATATTAATTGAGAAAATCTTATATTATCAGTTTTGTTGTACTTAACGGAACTTTTAGTAAGTTTCTATTGATAGGGATGAAAATATATTTTTTAGAAAAAATATGAGTCAACAAGTTGCCAACATGCATGCGTATGGTCTCGCCAAATCTACTTATCAGCTTTATATGGGCAGTAGTAAAATCCACTGCGAAGGGGCAGAATTAAATACAGAAAAACCAATCAGATTCGTCGCTGTATTAGGACTTCTTGTGTTATTGGCTGGTGGTTTTGTGGCTGCAATTCTCACACTATGTGTTGAATGCGCTGCTAAGCAAATGCGAAAATCAAAACAGAAATAAGAAAAATGTCATGATATTTGATTTGATAATTGGATTTTTGATATGAATAAAAACTCTGAGCTTTTTGGTGACCTATATTATACATGTGAAACTTAAATCTGCTCCTCTATACGAGATAATCCCAATGGTCAAAATAACAACCATAAAAATTTATGGTTGTTATTTTGACCATTGGGATTATCTCGACTTGATTCATTCATGAAAAGTAGTTCACTGCATTAACAGAAAAAAAATTTACGAGATTCTGAAAATATATTTTTCTTCTGCTGCGCAGTGTCAATTGTTTTATTTATTTTGAACATAAAAACAGTTGAATTTGTATAAAATATATCCAAATCTTTTTTTACTTAACATGATAAACAATATTGTGTGCTTTATTTTTGTTTTTTTAAACATTTAAATAAAAAAATTGTATATTTTTCCAAAATGTTAAAAACCACTTCAAAAATTCAACAGTAAAGCTTCTTAAAAACTCGCATAAATTGAATAAAATATAAATATACTCAAACAATAATAATTCCGGCGGCCGTGGGCCGCCGTGAGTGAGTAAGTGAGTAACTTCCTAACGCTTTTTTCATTTTTAATAACTCGGCCGAATCACCTCTATATAAGTTGAAATTTGGAACATATATACAACTGACAACAGAGAATCGATTGATAGTCATGAATTTGTGATCTGAAAATTTGTGCGGTCGATCACGACGTATGCAAATTTTATTTAAAACAATTATAACTCGGCCGAATAAAATCTATATGACTTGAAATTCGGAACATAGATCAACTGACAACGGAGAATCGCTTGATATTCACGATTTTGTGATATGAAAAATTGTGCGGTCGATCATGACGTACGCAAATTTTATTTAAAACAATTATAACTGGGCTGAATAAAATTTATATGACTTGAAATTCGAAACACAGATACAACTGACAGCGGAAAATTGATTGATAATCACGAATTTGTGATCTGACAAATTGTGGGTCGATCATGACGTATATGCAAATTTTATTTAAAACAATTATAATTCGCCCGAATCAACTCTATAAAAGTTGAAGTTTGGAACATATATACAACTGACAACGGTGAATTGATTGAAAATCACGATTTTGTGATTTGACAAATTGTGCGGTCGATCATAACGTATGCAAATTGTATTTAAAACACTTATAACTCGACCGAATAAAATTTATATGACTTGAAATTTGAAATATAGATACAACTGACAGCGGAGAATTGATTGATAATCACGAATTTGTGATTTGATAAATTGTGTGGTCGATCATTACGTATGTGCAAATTTTTATTTAAAACAATTATAACTCAGCCTAACAAAATCTATATAACTTGAAATTCGGAACATAAAAACAACTGACAACGAAAAGTCGATTGATAACAACGATTTTGTGAACTGAAAAATTGGGCGGTCGATCATGACGTATATGCAAATTTTGTTTAAAACAATAATAACTCGACCAAATAAAATATATACGACTTGAAATTCGGAACATAAATCAACTGACACGGGAAAATTGCTTGATAATTACGATTTTTTGATCTGAAAAATTGTGCGGTCGCTCATGACGTATATGCAAATTTTATTTAAAACAATTATAACTCCCTCAAATAAAATCTATATTACTTGAAATTCGAAACGTAGATACAAGTGACAACAGAGAATCGATTGATAGTCACGATTTGGTGATCTGACAAATTGTGCGGTCGATCATGACCTATATGCAAATTTTATTTAAAACATTTATAACTCGGCCGAAGAAAGCTTATATGACTAGAAATTCAGAACATAAATAGATAGAACTTGTAACGGAGAATTGATTGGTAGCGATGTTTTTTTGATTTAAGATTTTTGCGGTCAAGGTAAATGAGATTTACAGTTAGCAAGCTTATACCGTGAAACACAGCCAATAAAACGGGTCTTACGTTTGCTGGTCTTTTAATGAACATATATATAACTGACAGTAGAGAATGGATTGATAATCACGATTTTGTGATCTGACAAATTGTGCGGTCGATCATTACATGCACATTTAAAGATAATCTTAACGGGCGCCGGTTACAAGACAAGACTTGAACTAGTTTATTACTAACTCGGTTTGTAATAATTTTTTTTATTATTTATTTCGCTTAAAACCGAGAATATGCAAGGTCAAACAAGCTGCACTAATAGGTTTGGGGACTTTAGAGCCGAGGGACTTTAGAGCCCGGACTTTAGAGCCGGACCTGGGGACTTTAGAGCCGCAGCAGGGACTTTAGAGCCGAAATGAAAAATGCGTTTGCAAACAATAGTAAGACAATATACAAGTAATATTAAAACATTTACATAACAAATGGAACTAATTATGCAATGCGGTAATCATTATGCGGGATAAATATGCTTCGGGTTTTTTATTGTATATACAGAAGATGACAAGAATAAGGATTTGGCGAGAGAAGAAACTTATTAACTTCCAATTATTGATAAACTTCTAATCTTGAGCAAAAACATGGTTTAAATTTAGTTTTAGCTTTGATTTGTTTGATAAAAGATTTTTCATGTGAATATAGGGCATGATTAAGGGTTAAGATTCACGGTTTTTGGTTTTTAAATTAAAACATTTGTTATGATAAATATCAAAGATGTTTTATTTTAGAAAATGTTGCAATAAAAATTTAAGACAAAAAACATTATTTTTCCTAAGCCTAAGCGAAACCTACAAATCAAGATAAAAATCTAAAAAAAACTTAAAACTATTAAAGTTCCTTTAGTTTACTGCTTAAATAAAAAAATATTTATTTCGGAAGATATTATGCCGAAAATATTCTTTCCGGACACCAAAAGGTTTTAAAAGTATTGTAGAAAGCTTTAAAAACTTTTACAACTTAAAATTTGGCTAATTTTAGTGATATATTGTATGAAAATGACGTAATTTAACCAACTTTGACAAAATTTGTTCGGCTCTAAAGTCCCTTAATTTTTTATGAATTTTCTAAACACAAAAGTTAAGTTACGGCTCCAAGTCCCTCCAATACGGCTCTAAAGTCCCACACTGCGGCTCTAAAGACCCACGGCTCTAAAGTCCCCTCGCTCCGGCTCTAAAGTCCCGTTACCCACTTATAGCATAACCAAATACCATACGCATAAAACCAATATCAATATGATATCACCACCGACAATCGATCTTACAGCTCTAATACACCAGATACGAGCGTTATGTCACTGCGGGTCAGGATATAAATGTGTTCGTAAAATAGTTCTTTGTACTCGTACTGTACCAAAGATGGTTGAATATTGATTTATTTTAAAACTATCACAAGTTTTTTATAAGTATTTTTAATTTGCGTTTTATATTTAAAAAAATAAACATAATAAAGAACAATACAAGGTTGCACATATAAACACTACGGCAAAGGGAGTAAATTTAATAAAAAAATACGAGTTAATATAGCCCAAGTACTATATTAGATTCATCCTTCTATTTATCTTCACCCTCTTCACTTTTTCCAAACATTTACTAAACATTTTTTTTTAAACATTATGCACTACAGTTTTTAATGCACTTGTAATCCATCAAAACAACTTATTTTAAATAAAAAAATGAAAAAAATAGCAAAGCACGCGGTTTTTTAGTAAATAGTACATCTACATATAAAGTGGACCCTAAAGTAAGACAAACCAGACTTACGGTATGTCCCGATTGGTGCTCTGAGTTATGTTTGAGCAATATATGAATTTAAATATTTTTCTTTTATTTATGATAATAATGTAACAGTTGTGTTAAGACTGAATTATGTAGTTTGCAAGTAAACCTATCGAAGTGGTGTGTTAAACAAACGAAATTACAATATAAAAACTATAGGAAACCGCCGTCCCACTCACTAACACACCACCACCACTCTTTGAAAATTAAAGAAAACAAAAGATCATAACTAAAATGTTTTCTAAAATTGCTCATGAACAAAATTATTAAAAGAAATGGTTATTTACTTTTTAAAATGAATTATACTTTATATCATTGTACTTATCTTCTATTGGAATTGCTTGAAATTTCACCTACTGTATTTAGTAAATTGTATAACCTGCGACAATATATTTGTATTTTAGTGAAAGTGACAATATTCCACCAAATTTTTTTAATTTACATTTCTTTTAAATTTACAATACATTTTTTTAAAAATTGAAAAAGTTTATTTATTTTCCATAAAATAGGTTACGCAAGGGCAATGTTACTCAGCACTTACCGCGCAACCAAATACTCTATATAACAATAGTAACAAACGTTAACACTATCACAATGTAGGTTGTCTCGGTCGGGACTCGATCCTGGGACCTATGGGCCAAGTCCACTAAAGGGATGTAATACCGGCTAAGTTAGCCGAATATGAAAAAGATTGTATTTTTGAGGTTTGTCTAAAAATATTATAACAATATTTTTTAGCTTTAATATGTTTTGTTGTAATTAATCAACACAAATGATTTTTCAACGTGTAAATAATGTAATAAAATTATTTATTTTAAAAGAAACGGTTTTAATATTAAAACTAGCATTGAAAAATGTTCTAAGAATAAAGCAGGAAAAAGTGGCGATTTTTCCCCGGGCGTATGTTTGGACAGAAAATATGTGGACTAGTCTGAGACGAACATTATGTGGACTATAGGAAATTTACATTTGGTTTGGGCAGCTGCTCACTGAATAAAAATTTCTACCGTGACAATGATTTATTTATACATTGATCTAATCACACAGCACTGTTGCATTTGTTAGTCTGATGAAATGTCAATTAAAAAAAATCATACTCACAGCAATCTTTGACAAGCAAGAAATCGCCACTTTTTCAATTAAAAGGCTATATTTGTATGTGTAACAAACAACTATAAATTTGAAAAAGTGGCGATTTCGCGCTTGTCAAAGATTGCTGTGAGTTTGATTTTTTAAATTGACATTTCATCGGACTAAAAAATGCAACAGTGCTGTTTGATTAGATCAATGTATAAATAAATCATTATCATATGGTAGAAATTTATTTCAGTGAGGAGCTGCCCAAACCAAATGCAAATTTCCTATAGTCCACATAATGTTTATCTCAGACTAGTTCACATCTTTTCTGTCTAAACATACGCCCGGGGAAAAATCGCCCCTTTTTTCTGCTCTATTCTTAGAGCATTTTTCAAGGCCATGAGCAAATAAATTCTAGCTGACCGCGATATTTGCAATATTGAATTGATTATTTAACAACAAAAACATTTTAAATTTTTCACTGATTAGTAACAAAGATTAAAAACTGTATTTTAATAATTATTTATCAAATTACTTAATTTGTAACCTAAATGCAAATTTTTTAAGGGCTAAAGTTGGTTAATTTTTGTATTTTTTGTAAAAAGGTGGAATTAAAAAAAATTTTCGTTCTTATTTGTTTTTTTAAAAAACGTAATTACCACACAATTTTAATTGGTCCCCTCATGTCTGCATTTTAATTTTCAGCGTCACCCATATATAATTTAACCATAGTCTACCACTTTTTTGAATTAAATTAAAAAATAGCCTAATAAACTATAGTTTTAGCTGCGCAATGACATATGTTTATAATCATTCCGTTGCCGAGATATACCTTTTTAACAGTTTTAATAATATCAATAGAACACATATTGTTTATCAATAAAAAGTAGTTCTTAAGAATAATTGCGCAATTTTCTACGATTTCCAAAGAACCCATGTTTTTTTTGATCAATCAGTAACGAGGGATATTGGTTTTAAGATATAAGCGTTTGAAAAACAATATATATACATAATAAGGAAAAGAAGAACATAATACTAAATTTATTCACGTTCTTTAATTATAATTTGCGCGGTGCCGTGGGGCTTAGTATCCGTGTGGCGCTCCCGCGCCACCGATAATTCATTTATAATAAAAAAATAATAATAACAATTACAAATTTACCCACGTTGTTTAATTAAAGTTAGTGCGGTGCAGTGGCGCTCCAGACAAAATTTACCCATACGTTCTCTAAATATAATGGGCGCGATGGCGTGCGCCAATGATTTCACTTATAATTTGAAAATAAAAATAACAATAAGAAGAAGATGATAAACATGAATTACAAAATTTATCCGCATTCTCTAATTATAGTTGGCGCGGTGCCGTGGGCTAAATTGCAGTGTGGCACCCCCGCACCACCGGTGATTAGAATTGTATTTATTGAAATATAAATAATAATAATAAGAAAAAGATGATAAACATAAATTATAAAATTTACCAGGTGTTCTAGTTATATTTGTCGTGGTGCCGTAGAGCTAAATCGCAGTGAGCGCTCCTTACCCACCGAGGATTGCAATTATTTTTTTGAAATAAAAAAATTAGAAGAAGAAGATGATGTACATAAATCACATATTTTATCCAGATTCTCTGATTATAGTTAGTGCGGTACCGCAGGGTTAAATCGACGCGTGAAAGATGAAAAAATATTGATTTTAAGATAATGAGCGTTAGAATTATAATAATAAATAGAAGAAGATAAACATAAATTACAAAAAAATTTCCCAACGTTCTCTAATTATAGTGTGCACGGTGCTGTGAGGCTAAACCGCCGCGTGGCGTTCTCGTGCCACCGATGCTTATTATTATTTTTTTAAATAAAACTTTGAATTAATTTTGTCATCAGTAATGCAAGAATTATAAAAAAGTACTTGTTGTTTTCGCCGTTTTCCACGCGGTTAAAGTAGATGGCGCTGGGAACTGATTAGGTTTCCGCTATCAATTAAAACCGAGCACTGCCTTCTGCTTTTTTGTGCGGTTTCTATGAGGGATTGTTCGTTGTCTGCTCTGTACAATCTTTATTATTGTCAAAAGGCTGTTATTGTGCGGATGGGAGTTTTTATTTGTCTATTTTTTCAATTTTTTTGTTTTGATCAATAAATCGATAACAAGGATCTAAATCAAAAAAGTGCTTCATAAGAAAGTTGCGAATTCGTTCTTCTTTCCAATGAGCCCCTGTTTATTTTTGATCAATCAGTAACGAATGAGGAATATCGCTTTTAAATATTTAGGGTTGGAATAATAATAATAAGAAAAAGAAGAGTAAGAAGAAAAAGAAGAAGGTTCTGAATTTTAAAATTTACCCACGTTCTCTTATAATGGTTGGCGCGGCGCTGCGGGGCCAAATCACCGCGTGGCGCTCCCGCGCCACCCATGATAGTTATTAATACCTTGTATACTTTTGTGTTTGGGCCAATATTCGGCAGTTAAATATTGCTCTTCATAAACTTTATGAAGAAAGAAACTTTACTCGTAGGTTGTATTCACAATGTAATTTTCCTAAAACTGATTATAACACACAACTTAAGGAGTTAGCCCTTGAAACATTGGAGCATCGTAGTCACAAAACTGACTTAATCACCTGTTTTAAAATTTTGAAAAACTTTGTTGATATTGAGAAAGATAGTTTTTTTTTATTTTTTCCACTAATATAAATACAAGAGGTAATGATTTTAAGCTAAATCTAAAAAAAATCAGGCTTGATATAACCAAACGGTTTTTTCAAACCGTGTTGAATTTTTTTGGAATAGCTTATCTAACAGCATTGTTTCCGAAAAATCTTTAAAAGTCTTTAAAAATAAGTTAGACAGATATTTTCCAAATAAAAAGCAGTGAAGAGTGTAAATCTTTTATGTTGCATATTAGTAGTATTTTTATACCTGTGCAACATTATTATTTCATACTTATGTATTTTTAGCTGTATATTAATATTATGTGCATGATTTTATTTGACAATGTATTTATTTTGTATGTATGAAATAAACCATTTCCATTCCACTCCATATAAAATAAATCTTCAGTTTATTATTAAAATATTATGTTTTTCAATTCAAAACAAAAAATTGTTAAATTTTACAGGAAAAAGAAAGCAATTTCAAGCAAAACGCTTTTTTAACAACCGGCTAACTTAGCCGATTGTTAACATGCGATTAGTGCACAGGCCCCTGTATGTAAGACGTATGTTGGTAACTCTTATTAAATATTTGGTAAAAGTTACTAAATATTTTTTGAGTTGAGAATGTACCAAAGATTTGGTAAACAATCTACCAAATAAAATGAGAGTGTGATAACGTAAAATTTAAAAAAGTTTAAAAGCATAAAAAATTGATTCAAAAACTTTTCGGTCGTTGGTTTTATAACTATTATCTTTAATAAAAACGAAAAAGTGTGAGTGTCAATTTAGCGCAATGTAGTCGACTTAAGAGAGTGACCACCACAATCATGCTCGTGCATGGTGTTTGTAAATGGTAGAGGGAAATACCAACTGCGCAACGGCTCACGTATTGGAATTTCAACAAAATGCTCTTTTAAACAGTGAATTTTTATTACTTTTAGGTTGATGCAATAGTTTGCAATGAGTGTTACGCGTTACGCCGCAGCCATACGGTGGAATAAATCACAATCCTTGCAAAATTTATATGACTCCGATCGTTTTTTTAATTCGTTTTAGTTCTGTGAACATAAAATGAAATTTCTAAATATTCTTCCAGTCCGCTTTTAAAATGGCATAAATAAACAAAACGTGATCTTTGTGTATGTGTTGGACTGTAGATAATAAATGTTTCTCTGAGTGTTCTCTAAATCTTCCTCAACAACCACAAAACAGTTCAAGAGATATCATTAGAAAACTTGTTGAGTTGAAAAAAACCAACAAAATGAACATATTTTGGCTAGACAATGCATTTTTATCAAAGAAACCCTTTAAATCTGGTCGCTTAAAATTTTTTGTGTTGGAAATCACTTAAAACTATTAATAATTTAGACTGTATTGATAGTTTTGTTTCTAAGAAATTTATAAATTTTAAAAAACGAAAATATTCCAATCATATTATTAAATTGCGAAACGAAAAAAAACGACTTTACAAAATATTTAAAAAATTTCCTGATACTAAAAATCATTATTTAGCGTGTTCCCGGCAGTACAGCAATTCTTTAAAAAATTATCATGAAAACCTTGAAAATGAAATCGTAAATTCAAATAATGTTAAACGTTTTTACAAGTTTATCAAAAGTAAACTTAAAAAGCAGCCATGTAATTTTGGACCAATAAAAAGAAATGGTGGCTTTTTTTCTACTGACACAGTAGAAATTGCTAAAATTTTTAATGAGTTTTTTTGTAGTGTTTTCACAAAGGATAATAACCATTTTCCTGATTTTCCAAGTCGTGTTACTGAGACTTCAATGCTAAATATTGTTAAATTTCAAGTTAAAACAGTGTTTGATAAATTAAAATCATTTCCTTCAAAATTTTCACGGACTTCTGACGGTATTCCCTCTTTTTACCTAAAAAATACAGCAGAAGCTCGTTGCTGCCCATTAGCTAGAATTTTCGAAATTTCAATTCAGTTTGGCTCTTTCCCTTCTGTTTGAAAAGACGCTTTTGTAGCCCCGATTTTTAAAAAGGGTGTTTCTTGTGTTAAAAATAATTTTAGACCCATATCACTAATTTCGAACTGTTCTAAATTGTGCGAAAGTTCGGTAACTCAATATTAATTTTTTTGCTTAAAAATAAACTAATCAATGACACTCAATTTAGGTTTTTAAAGGGTAAGTCAGTTGGATTGCAACTTTTGAGTACGCTATTAGAATGGTTAGAAGCTTTAGATGCAAAAAAAAGTTAATAGACGTCATGTATATTGACTTTTCTAAAGCTTTTGATTCAGTATATCACCCCAAATTGCTTCAAAAAATCGCCGCCTATGGAATTAAATATGAATTACTTTCCTGGTTAACTGACTTGCTTACACTTCGGAGACAAAAAGTTATTATAAATGATTTCTCTCGCCTAATATTAATCAATGCTTATATTCTGAATTTGCACACGTTACCAGCGGGGTCCCGCTCCCGCAAGTATTTGTCCTAGGTCCCTTATTATTTTTGATTTACAATAATGACGTCGCTAAATCCTTAGGTTCTGAGTCATCTGTCATGTTATTTGCCGACGACTCTATAAAATATTTTGTAGTTATGATGACATTAATACTAAAGGCAAACCAAACGTAGCTGCAACAGTGTGTTCACGTGTTCATTAAACAACTATATTCTTTTTTTATGTCACAAAATAAGAATTATTCCTAAACCACAATCTGAAATTGATTTCTACTTTAAATCTTTCATTTTCTGAATTCTGGTTGGCTGATACAAGTGACGCCAGATTCTCGTGATTTGAGTGGTTACTTAATGTGGAGAATTTTTTAGTCTAACGAACAACTGTTGCAGCCACGTTGGGTTAACCTTTAGTTTAGCATACCAAACTTTTGTTACTGGTCGTCTCAATGGCAACTGAATAAGCAATGAACAAGTGTAATGTACTTCACATTGGTCAAAAAATCCTCATGTTTTTTATGAATTAAATAACATTTTAATAAATTCTACTAACCAAGTGCGTGATTTGGGTATAAATATTTCGTCTGATTTAAAATTTAGCAACCACTGCCTTGTTATAGCATCTAAAGTCTTGAGCAGAGTTGGCCTTGTTTTTCGATAATTTGCTACAAAAGATATGACTGTTTTACTGCGCTGTTTTAAATCTTTTGTGGGCCCACTTGTTGAGTTTGAACTGTACATTTGGTTACCTTATCTACAAAAAGACATAAATATCATTGAAAGTGTCCAAAAAGCTTTTACACTCCGTTTATATTATCGTTTTTCTTTACCTTATGTAGAATATGAAATTAGATTGGCTGAGTTAAACTTAAAAACTCCTCAAACAAGAAGGTTGCAATTTGGACTTAATACTTTGTTACAAAATTCTAAATCGTTTGGTAAAAATTGATTGCGACAAATTTTACCCCTTAAACACTGAATTACGCACGCGTAATAGGTAAGCAATATCGTCTAGAAAGTTCAAAATATTTATGTAAGAAATTAATAGGTAAACAATATCGTCTAGACAGTTTAAAATAGTTTTTTTGTAACCGTGTAGTCAATTTTTGGAACCAGTTATGTAATGAAGTAGTTACCGCAACTTCTTTATTAGCGAAATTAAAAAAAAATAATCTCCAGGAACTTATATCATCTATATCTTAACTAACCTTTGCAACAGACCCTTTTTTTAATTTTCCTTATTTGCATGTTTTATTGCCTAAACGCATATTTAATTTTTTAATTTTATATTGTATGTAAATTCTTGCTGTATCGTAACGTGTACAAAAAATTCATCTTATTTTATCTTATCATAATAAAAAATGAAAACCCATAAGAAACATTTCTACGCTATAGACAACACATTTTCACAAAAAGAGCCTTTAGATTTTGCAATTAAAAATAATTTTGTCTGTCTCTGAACTGACTTAAAATTATTAATAAAAGATATTTGTTAAATAAGAGCCAGAATATCATATTGTGTTAAAAAATCATCATCATGGACGCTTTTTTATTGAACAAACCATTCTCATTAAGGAATTTTGGAATTTCTACCATCTGAAATTTATTTTTCTCTTTTTTTTCTTTTCTCTTTTTTTCTCCTTCATTTAAAAATTAATCTTATGTCAATGACATTAGCTGATGGAAAATATAAGTAATATCATGTGCATGTTATTTTGTGATTTAAAATGTTTGTAATGTTTTGGATTTACACCAAGACACATGCTCTACTTTTTTTATTTTGTGAACAATTTCACATGTCATGCCAAGAATGAAGAGTAGACAATATCTGACTGCGTATCAAACTCTTTACCTAATTGACCTGCCATCAGCCCTTTTCCGCATATTTTCCATTTGCCTATGACGCCATGTCAAATGTATCTTTTTCGTCTTTAACCGTCTGGCGAGGACTCTGAAACTTGTGCCAATTGCAGAAAATCTGTGGGAAAACTCAATTCTGCACACGTTCAGTGCTACAACTGCCGGGAGCGTTATCACTTCCGTTGTTTGGGCTTAAACAACTTTAAGCCAAATACCTCAACCAAAACCTTACTCGAATTGCCTGGGAACTTGTTTTGTTTTTTAACACTAATGCAAAAAAATTTTTCAAATGTAATTATTTAAGTTGCAAATTTGCAAATGTACAAAGTTTGCTTAGTTTTCAGATCTGTAATCAGCTAAACTGTCTTTTAGATTTAAAAATTTTTGATTTGATAAGTTTTTGCAAAACTTGGAAACATCTGCAAAATGAGGAAGTTTTAAATTGTATCTACTTCATAATAGCGCGATCGCTTCTCCACTTGGGAGAATGATGTCCTTGTGTCCTTGTCTTCTCATGTCTTTTTTCTTCTGGAATCTTGTGGATTTTTTTCAAACTTTTCACTGATAATCCTTCTCCACGTTAAAACTTTTTTTAATCCTCCTATCCCTGCGGAAAATTTGAGATGAATTTCCACCTACCAAATTCATTATTAAAAAAGGGTTATTTCTGTGAAAAAGAACAATTGTCGCCGAGCGGTATTTCCTAGGGGCGGCGATTGCTTTTAGAACCTGTGTATTAGAGGAATTACTCCCCAATGACTTTAAAGCCCAATCACTCACACGACGGCTGAAAAGGTTTTAGGGGGCGCAAGGCTTTTAGCTTGCAGAAACTAAATACAACTAAAGCCGCTTCTTCTCTGGTCACATTTGATTTCGCGTTGTTTCAGATATAAAGGAGAGGCAGAAGCCAGGGTGGGAATTGCGGAGGCTAAAATGACCAGCAGGTGCTTTATAGCCACTAGGTGCTTAAACAGGGTCGCGTATTTCACTTTATTTAATAGCGCTGGTTTTTATTTGTTGTTTGTAATAATAAGCGTGTTTATTTATAAAGAAATTTTAAAAATATGTTTTTAATATTTTTCAAATTCCTTTAACATTTTTGAGAGTATTTTTTTAATATTTTTATATTACTTTTAACATTTTTGTGAGAATATGTTAAATAATCAATCTTATTTTTAAAATTTTTTTAACAATTTTGAAAATATTTTTTTAATATTTTTATATTACTTTTAATATTTTGTTTAAGAATATGTTTAATATTACACCATATTTAAAACTTTGAAGAAAAAAAACCAAAATGTGTTTTTAAAATTATTATTTATTTTGATTAATTAAATCTCGCTGAGATATCTTTGGAAAAAAGAATAAAAACGATTCACTTTTTGAAAATCGGCTGCTAAACAATTTTTATGCTAAGATATTTTTGGAAAACCATAAAAACAATTCACTTTTTAAAAATCGGCTGCTAAACAATTTTTAAAGGTGCAGTCTTATAAAAAAAGGTTCTGCATTCCTAAAATGACTTAATTTATCTAATCGTTTTTAGCTGCTAAACAATCATTGATATTTTGGAATAGTATTTTTAAGTGGTGTTATTAATAATATTTCTTAGTTTCTATTTATTTCTACAATGAACTATGTCATCAAAATAATAATAATAAATTTTAGAAAAAAAATCGAATGAAGGTGAATAAGGTATCATTGGAAAGCTTATACCTCGGGGAATGTCTTAAGAGGGTTGAATTTTTTAAGAAATTTCATAGACATCTTTATACTGGAAAACGCATTTTCACCATAGGGGGACGCTATGGATTTTTGAACTTAAAAAATTTTGTCTTTGAATTGGCTCAAACTTAATAGAAAGAGTAATTAGGCAATGTAAAGCCAGAATATCATGTTTTTTGGAAAAAATGAACATGGACATCTTTATACTGGACAAAGTTTTTTCACTAAAGAAGGGAATGACCTTGCTCCCCAACTACAAAAAGGATTTGGCTAAAAGAAATATCAATGCAAAGCTTACAGTCCGGGAATGTTATTAAAATGTTGAAATTTTGAAAAATTTTGCATGAACATCTTTAGCCTGGACAGCACATTTTTACAAAAGTGGGAAAACTATAGACTTTGGAAACTGAAAATTTTTTGCCTTTGAATTGGCTCAAACTTATTGATAAGAGTAATTAGCAATGTAAAACCAGGATGTTATGTTTTTTTGGTAAAATTAACTTAGACATCTTAATGCTGGACAACGTTTTTTCACTAAAAAGGGGAACAACCTTCCTCCCCAACCAGAAAAAGGATTGGCTAAGTGAGATATCATTGCAGAGCTTAACAGTCCGGGAAATGTTATTAAAAGGTTAAAATTTTGAAAAATTTTGCATGAACATCTTTAGCCTGGACAACACATTTTTACAAAAGTGGGAAAACTATGGACTTTGTAAACTGAAAATTTTTTGCGTTTGAATTGGCTCCAACTTATTGATAAGAGTAATTAGCCAATGTAAAACCAGAATGTTATGTTTTTTTGATAAGATTAACTTGAGACATCTTAATGCTGGACAACATTTTTTCACTAAAAAGGGGAACAACCTTCTTCCCCAACCAAAAAAAAAAGGATTGGGCTAAATGAAATATCATTGCAATTGCAAAGCTTACAAGCCGGGGATTGTCATAAAGGTGTTTAAATTTAAAAACATTGCATGGACAACCTTAAGATGGACAACGCATTTGCGAAAAACGAGGGCCATATGGACTTTGGAAATTGAGAAATTTTTTGTCCTTGAATTTGCTTAAACTTATTGGTTAGAGTAATTAGTCAGGAAAAAGCCAGAATATTATGTTATTTTTTTTTTGGAAAATATGAACATGGACATCTTTATACTGGACAAAGCATTTTCATCAAAAAGAGGATGGACCCTTCTCTCCAACCGCAAAACAAAGTAGGTTGAATGAGGTATCATTGCAAAGCTTACAATTTGGGGATGACATAAAGGGGTTAAATGTTTTAAAAAAATAATATCAATATTTTTAATCTGGACAACATAATTTCACAGGAGAGCGCCCTATAAATTTTAAAAGTTAAATTATTTTCTAATGCTAATTGTTGCTATTGCCATTGCTATTTATTACCAATAGATATTAGTAAATGGAAAGCCAGCGTATCATTTTTTTGGAAAAATCAACATGAGCAATACGTATTTTGTTAACGTACTTCGTTCAGTTACGTATTGCTTATTAGGGCTTGGCTACTACTAGAAGAAATCTGGTATCTCGTATATTTTTTAACTAATAAATCCTTTTTTTTGGATATTTCCCAATAGTGTATACGTTTTTTAATCTAGGTTTTCGTTTTAATAATGAAAAGCTGCTAATAAACTATAGATTAGTAATCAGATTGTAAACAAATTTAATTAGACTCTGAGACAAAAAACCTATAATAAAATTTTTTTTTAGATTGGGTTACCGTCACAAGAAAGTTTGAATTGTTATAAAAAAAGGTCTGGAAAATTGGTCAAATCTATATATTTCCGTTATTCACTTGAGAAAAACTATTGAAAACCAATATACTATGTTACTAATATATAATGATATAGGGTAACTGACTTAATTTCGGCCACCTTTTTTATTTTTTTGAATAAGTTTTTTCTGGCTTTTTCAATCAAGCCAAAATTTGGCCTAAAAATCAAACAATAGCTATATTTGTTATTCCAGTGCAAAATATAAATATTTCTGCTACACTTAAAAATTAGTGAAGGTTTAAACTTTTTTTAAAGTTGCCGAAGTTAAGGCGCGTGTCATTTATTTCGGCCACCCACAAAAAACTGGCCATAACTATTGCTTAAACGAACAATAAAAATTTCTAAAGGTTGCAAATTTACTCTTAGGTATTGTTCTTGGTACATATAACTTAATTTTTCCCGTTTGCGAACTTTAATAGTTATTAGCAAGACTTTAAATAGTTATGTCAAAACCTTAAAAAAACTAGTTTTAATAATTTGCATTTTTTGTTCAATTTTTACTTTTGGTTTAAAAAACGTCAAAACAAAGTCAAACGAGCAAAACAAATTCTTTATAAATACGGCAGTACAATGATATTTAAAAACAGCAAAAAACGGCAGGTTCTTTCACCTAAATTTTTAGGTAGCCGATATTAACGGAATTTTAAAATGCGCAGTTAGTTACACTCATTGCAAAATGATTTTGAAGAAAATATTAAAACATGAAAATTAACAACTTTGAGCCTTAATTAGAAGATATTTTAAGGTTATATAATGCTTCGGTCTAAATTTGATGCAGTTTAAACACAAAGCAAAAATTAGGAAAATCACAAAAAATTCACTTTTTGTATAAATATGTTGATAATGTTGAATAACAAAAATAAAAAACTTTTGCAAAAACACTTTATCCAACTTTCATCCAGTTACTTTTGTGCTAGTTCTTTTGTGTTTTAAAAATAAGCCAATTTTCTAACACCCTAAATTGGTGGCCGAAATTAAGGCGTGGCCGAAATTAAGTCAGTTACCCTACTACGTCAGTTTAATTTTTTGTTCAATTTTTTTTTATTGGGTGCACTTGTGTTTGTAATTTTTGTTGTTTTTTTTTCACTAACCCCAAAGAAAAAAAATGTTCTGAATTTTAAAAAGAGCAGCATAAGCGATTTGACCCACGACAAATATATAACGGTAAACATTTTTGAAAAAAAATGGAAGGTGGGATTATAATTTTTTGATTGTGCTTCTTTGATAATGTACATTTGTAAATATAGGCTAGTTCTGAATAAGGGTTTTTTAGTGTAGAAAGAGGGTAAAATGACAACCAGCGCCAATCATATGTACATGTAGGAAGAAAACTGAGAAACAGCGATTGACTAAAGATGAATTCTATCAGGGTGAAATTGACTAGGTGGTAAAGTAACCACTCGTTCTTCGAGAAAATATCACGTGGAGAGAAACACCTGACGCAACTTATCTCTGAAAATTGGTTACATCATCTCTGAAAACTTTTCTTTATTATTTTATTCCCAAGCGTTCATTCTTTATTTCTTCCTGTCGGCGAGCGGTTGCGCCCTGAATTTCAGCCTGAAGGATTTTAGCTTTAGTCTATTTTACGGTTCCTAATATTTTTTTGTTTTAAAATCTCGACCCCTTCTCTTTAAAATTGCTTCTTAATATTACAAAAGTAAAAAAATTTATTGGAGATTTCTAGTTTTTTGCCACTTCGTAGGTTCGGCGCTGTTGGTCCGCTGGATTTCCAAGTTTTTAATGTTTCTATTACAAAAAATGCTTATAATTAAAAGTTTGGAATTGAATTTTTAAAATTAATTTTTAAGTTTTAAATATTTTCACCAACAGAACATAAATAAAATTTATGTAATTGTAAAATTAGTTTCCAAGCAGAAGTTTCAACTTTATTTTTGTTAATTTGAAATTATTTTTCACAAAAATACTATTGTAACGATAATTTTTAGCTATTGTGATGTTTAATCAAAAAATCAAAATTTATTTAGCACAAACTGATATATTAAAGCATTTCAACACAGTGAAACATCTCATCGTGACTAAGTAAGAAAAATGATTTGTTTAAATTTTATTATTATTTTTTGTACCCTCTCTAGTACAATAAAAGAAGCTTTTTCAAAACTAGTCTATAATACATAGTGCTTTCTAAACATAAGGTGTGCTTATGTTATTTAATGAAACTTATTAAAAAATAAAGTGTAAGGTTTTTTTTGTGTATAAAAACAAAGTTAAATGCTACAAAAAATTGTCGGTATCAAACTTAAATTATTGAGTAAAATTTGACATGAAAAGTAGGATGTTGTTATTTTTTTTTTTGATTAGCTATTTTATGTGCAATGACAGTTCCAGTTAATGAAAATTGAGATAACAATAAATAACAGTATAATAATAACAAATAACAGTGAGGTAAGAGTAAATAACAGTGATATCAAAATAAATAACCGTGAAATAATAATAAATAATATTCACGTCGGAATTTTAGGGACTCCAAATGTCATATAGTATTCGTGATCACTTCATATATGTTTTGCTCTATGAAAACGGGTGTGGGAGGAGCTAAAAATTTGATATCTTTACGTTCATTGGAGGTCAATGTTTTCTCAGGTGCTGATTGGCTGAAACTGATTGTAAAACGTCATAACTCTGTAAAGATCTTTAACACGAAGCAACTTCCGTTTAAATGGAAGCGTTTTGACTATCGTGTTGTTTTAAAAATGTACTTTTACTTTTGCTTTACTTTTTTTCTTTAACCTTTAAACTAATAAAAGTAACAAAAGTAACAAAAAATTTTTACTCTAATTTTTACTGGAGTTTTAAGTTTTACTTAAATACTTTACTCTTACTCTTACTCGAGTTTTAAAAATTCAGTTACTTTTACTTTTATTCTTACCCAGATTTTTTTCCTGCAATTACTTAAAATAATTTTAACATGCCGACATACCAAAAATTATGTCATTGAGCCAAATATTTCCAGAGCTAGGTAATTGCTTGGTCTCTCAAGAAAGGAGTTACGCCTCGTAATCGGCCTTCTAACTGGACATAGTCCTCTCAAAGCTCACTTAAGAAAGATTCAAGTAGCCAATGATGTTCTCTGCGAACTCTGCCAAGAGGAAGAAGAGACCGCTACTCACTTCTTGGAACAGTGCTATGCACTGTCAGCAATAAGGTTTAAAATCTTAGGCACGGACCTCTTAGACGCAAAAACAGTTCAAGGGGCGTCTGTTCCTGATTTTAAACGATTCATAAATGAATCAAAACTATTCGAGGAAAACCACTCTTAGGTGGTTCCAGGGCAGTGTGTAATGAGCCCAATGCAAGCTTGAACACCAGGGCCCCTAACACTAGGGAACCGCCCTCTTACTATCTATCTATCTAAAATAATTTTAGTAAAATTTAACTAATTTAAACGAGTAGATTCCCTGGGCTTGTGGTAGGCTGAGTGACCGGAAAAAGATTTTAAGGCCATTAAATTGCTAAGAACCATATAGAATTAATTTTTTAATATTATAAATTAATGAAAAATATGAAGCAAAACTATGAACCCCCAAAACCTCTGTTATGAGCTCGAAAACCGGAGTTGAGCTTTGGAACTCTTAATCTTGGAGGTCTGGCAAACATAGAAATTCATTTAAAAAATTATCTTTGATAAAAGTGTTTTTTAGTATGAAGTTTGGATCTCGCCTAAAAAGTCATATGCATAATATCTATAAATACGAAATAAATGTGTAAATTATTAGTTTTATACAGAAAAAACACACTGCAAACTTTTCAATTGTTTATGATAATAAAGACTACGTCCACGAGTTTTAACTGGACCCATTGCGTTTTGCACTGAAAAACACGAGTCGTTTATTAGTTCAAACTGATTATTAAGACTGGTATTGGTACTGAAATTTTGACCACATCATTTTGAGTACTAGTAGTTTTAACATTCCGACAGTTTGCCAGTACCAGTACCAGTATTTTTTAAACTAAAACTTTAATACAGTACAGCACCAGTATACTTGTTTGTGAAATTTTTTAATGCAGTACAGTACCAGTATTTTGCTGGAAATCAAATAAGCGGTACTAAAAGGGTTCGACTGCCAGTACCAGTAATAATGTAACAACACAAAGCACTTGTAATGTTAGCATGACAAGTGCCGGAAAAATTAATTGGCTAATATTTAATCTACTTCAGAATTATATTGTAGCTTTTTAAGTGATCAAATGTTTTACTAGCAAAACGACCAGCAGCTCAGAACAGAATTTATCAATAGATGTCGATTATCGATTAAGTGACATAATCCTGTACACTAAATTTTTTAACCAAAATTTTGCTAAAAAAAGGTCGCACATGAACAACTTCTGCCGCTTTTCTTGCACAAATCTGCCATTTTCTGCTATTTTTCCTGCGTACCAATTTTTAAAGCAATGTTAGTTTTTTTGCGAAAAAAATTGCGACTTTTTTGCACCCAATGCTGCTTTTTTTGCACTGCCATTATCTTTGCACAACATAAAAAAGACACTTAGCGCATATGCGATTTTTCCAGCAAAATTTTATTCAAAAACTTAGTGTACAGTCGGTCTTTCTCTTGTGTTATATATTCTCGATAGAAGTAATGAAATATAATAAAGGTAAGAGGTCTTTAGAGCCACAAGCAGGGAACTTGGAGCCATGGAAAATTTTTGGGAACTTGGAGCCACGAGCAATGGGAACTTGGAGCCTTTAAGAAAAAAAGGGGTGAGGGTTATATTTAGGCTTCGCTTAGGCTTAGGAACACGTGTTAGCGATTTTTACTTTGGGCTCCAAGTTCCCTACTTACGGCTCCAAATTCCCCACTTATGGCTCCAAGTTCCCTATTTTTGGCTCCAAGTTCCAGCTCCAAGTTCCCAAGGCTCCATCGACCCTAAATCATAATAAATGTTACTTTTGGATGCAATAATATTGGATTATTTTTTAAAGACATTCTTGTTGAATACTTTTTAAAATAAGTTTTTCTTATAACTTTTCTACTTCAAACCAATTTAATGGTGACGACCACTCTCACAACTAAGAGGTTGATTTCTCACAACGTGTAATCTCACAACTACGTGGTTTAATCTCACAACCACGGAGGGTAAATTCACAACCTTTCTAAAAATGCGTTTGCAAATCAAATTCATCTTTATATTACTGTAAAAAGTTTCAGTTTATATAGTTTGACGTAAAAACAAACAAATACATATAGTTTAAGCCCCACGGACAAAAATCAGTTAGTACAGTTGTTGTGAGATTGTACAGGATTGGGAGAACTTAGATCCTGGAGTCCTTAGATCCATGGCAGATGGCGTCAAAATTAAACAGCCTAAGCCTAAGTCTAACCCTAAGCCTAAGCCTAGAAATCGGTCGGTTTCGGTGGACGGTGTCGGTGTACTTTCCAGTTTGCTTCGAAATGACGCCACTCAAAGGCAAGGATCTAAGGACTCCAGGATCTAAGTTCCCATTACCATTGTACAGTTGTGAGAGTTGACATTTTCAGTTACGTTTTTACCATTAAATACATTATGAGTGTACCTTAAATTATTGAATTGATAAACTATCATTATGTGTAAAACATTTACAAAACTATCATTATGTGTAAATCATTTACAAATCAGTTTTTATACTTTAAACAAAACTAGACGAGAAAGCTTGTCTCTATTTCACTATAAGTAGCAAGCAAACGAAGTATCAGTGACTGTGAGGTATATTCAGGTAGAATGAATCAATAATAAGAATGCAAGATAAACGCAGGTTAAAACTTTTATTTCGACATTCAAAGCTTTTGATTTTTTGTCAAAATCCATTCTCGCTTTAACACGCATCTAAATTGCAAAACATAAAAAAAAATTTTTAGGGTGATTACAAAAATCCATTAAATGTTTGCAAACATATAAATTAGTATTTTATTCAGAAAAAAATATAGTAAAAAAAAGTAATACAAATAAACAGAAAAAATAGATTTTATAGGACAATATTTGAATAGAGTAGAATATAAAATAAACAAACATGGCTAAGAAATATACAACATTTTTTAAGCTTAAAAAGTAGAATAAAACTGCTCCTTTATAAAAAAATAATCAAAAAAACTCCACTAATATACAAGTTAAAAAAATCACAAAAAAACGTGCTCTAAAAACCATAATTTTTTTCTAAAATAAGCCCTAAAAATTGATTTTTTTGAATTTCAAGCTTAGTTTGTTAGAAAAATTTATTTTCAAAATTTAAATCCTACTATAGAAAACGGAAAGTATCCCAGGTGATAAATGCCCTTTTTAAGTTTTTTATACTTTATATTATGTTTTTCCATATATTAACACAACCACATGTACGATTTTACGTAACTTTCGGAAATATCTGAATTTAATAATTCCAAGTATTTTTTTGTGTAAAATCGTTTGAAAGTTTAATTTTTACTTACCACATTACCGCAACCAGACAAAGCTCAAATCAAAAAAAAACATCGCTACCAATCGATTCTCCATTATAAGTTCTAGGTTTCGAATGTTTGTTCGAAAAGTCAATGTTTCGAATTTTAAGTCATAGATTTTATTTGGCGGAGTTATAATTATTTTAAATAAATTTTGCATATACGTCATGATCAAATGAAAAAGTTGTTAGATCACAAAATCGTAATTATTAATCCTTTCTGCGTTTTCAGTTGTATATATGTTTCAAATTTCAACTTATATAGAGTTGATTTGGCCGAGTTATGTCGTGCCGAGTTTCGTTATAGTCAATAAAAAACCAGAATAAATTTTTTTAAGAAAGATGAACATGGACATCTTTATACTGGATAACGCATTTTCGCACCAAAAGGGGGATGGACCCTTCTCTCCAACTGCAGAAAAAATTAGGTTAAATGAGGTATCAGAGCAAAGCTTACAATTTGGGAATGTCAAAAAAGGGTTAAATGTTTTAAAAATAACATGGACATTTTTAATCTGAACAACACATTTTCACTGGATGAGACCCTATAAATTTTAAAACTTAAATTTTTTTTACTGCTAATTGTTGCTATTGCCATTGCTATTTATTACCAATAGTAAATGGAAAGCCAGCGTATAATTTTTATTATTTTTTTTTGAAAAAATCAACATGAGCATATTTATGATGAACAACGAATTTTTTTCAAAAGTTGGGACGGATCATTCTTGCTAACTACTGAACGAAGTGAGTTAAATGAGATATCATTGCAAAGCTTATAATTCAGGGAACTATCATATAAGGATTGAATTTGAAAAATTGAATGAATCTGAAAATGAATGAATGCAAATGAATCTGAGAAATACAGATATGATTATTTGTCAGCCGTTGGGCTGACATGGGCTATTTGTTTGATAAATAACTATTAAAATACAATTTTTAATTTTTGTTATTAATCCTCTTAGTGAAAAATTTTTAATGTTTTTGTTGTTAAACAGTCAAATACTGCAAATATCGCGGCCAGCTATAGATTTTATTTGCCTTATTTACATTTTATTTGTTTAAGCCTATTACACGTCAAAAAATTTCTCAACTTCTAAAGTTCATAGTGCCTCCGTTTCGCGCAAATGCGTTGTCCAGTCTCAGTCTTTTTTCTGTTTTTGGAGGGAAGTCGTTCCCCTTTTTAGTAAAAAAACGTTGTCCAGCATTAAGATGTCCATGTTAATCTTACCAAAAAAACATGACATTTTGGTTTTACATTGGTTAATTACTCTTATCAATAAGTTTGAGCCAATTCAAAGACAAAAAATTTTTATTTTCCAAAGTCCATAGGTTCCCCCTTTTGTGAAAATGTGTTTTCCAGGCTAAAGATGCCCATGCAAAATTTTTCAAAATTATTCAACTTTTTTTATGACATTCCCCCCGTACTGTAAGCTTTGCAATGATATTTCATTTAGCACAATATATTTTGTGGTTGGAGAGCAAGGTCATTTTAACTCTTCTTTAGTGAAAAAAATGTTGTACATTAAAAAGATGTCCATGTTCATTTTTCAAAAAAACATGATATTCTGGTTTTACATTGCCTAATTACTCTTTCCAATAAGTTTAAATCAATTCCTAAAAAAAAATATTTTAAGTTCCAAAATCCATAGGGTGAAAACGCTTTGGTGAAAACGCGTTGTCCAGTGTAAAGATGTCTATGTAAGTTGTTTCAAAATTTCAAACCCCTTACGACATTCCCTGGGGTATAAGCTTTCCAACGATACCTCATTCACCTTAATCCGTTGGGTAGTTAGGAAGGAGTTAGGGAACAGACAGACAGAGACAGACAGACAGACAGACAGACAGACAGACAGACAGACAGACAGACAGACAGACAGACTGACAGACTGACAGACTGACAGACTGACAACCTGACAGACTGACTGACTGACTGACTGACTGACTGACTGACTGACTGACTGACTGACTGACTGACTGACTGACTGACTGACTGACTGACTGACTGACTGACTGACTGACTGACTGACTGACAGACAGACAGACAGACAGACAGACAGACAGACAGACAGACAGACAGACAGACAGACAGACAGACAGACATGCACGCACGCACGCACGCACGCACGCCCGCACACACGCACGCACGCACACACACACACACACACACACACACACACACACACACACACACACACACACACACACATTACGTTTATTTATAGATTACTTAATTTGGAAGCTAAATGCAAATCTTTTAAGGGCCAAAGTTGGTTGATTTATGTATATTTTGTGAAAAGGTGGATTGAAAAAAATTCTGCGTTCTTATTTGTTTTTAAAAAAACGTCATTACCGCACAATTTTAATTGGTCCCCTCATGTCTGCATTTTAACTCGTTCCCATAAACGCCCTTTCCCCCCTTAAAACCGTAAAACCTTCCTACGACAAAGGTAAAATTTTTGTCTCACGGGGGTGGTATTTTCGTATGACAAATGTTGTAGGAAAACCTTACCGCGGTAAGCTCTTCGCATGACCTAGGTTTTACTTCCGTCATACATAATTTTGTGTGCGCGAATAGTGCCCAGTGAGCGAGCAAATTGAAATGGTTAAAGCTGTGCGGTAGCAATATGCAAATTTTTGCAACATTAAATATCCTACGTAATACACTGTGTCTATGAAAATATTCTGCATATTGCTACCGTACAGTTTTAACCATTTCAATTTGCTCGGTCACTGGGCACTACTCGCACAAAAAATTATGTATGACGGAAGTATGACGTAGGTCTCAGGAAGGTTTCACGGTTATAGCCGAGAAAAAGGCAATTATGGGAACGGATTAATTTTCAGAGTCAGCCATATATAATTCAACCAGGGCGCCCATTCTGACGCGCGGTTAAAAGTTACCCCGGGTTAACTTTTTTTACGTGCTTAAGGATGCGAGTGAAATATCAATTTTACCTAGGTAAAAGTCGGGTTAAATTTTTTCTATTGTTTTAAGAATAAGAATTTATCCAACTCAGAGGTGGTTAAATATTTTCTCACACAGGATTAATTTAATAAAAAATAAAATACGCGTATTGATTAATTTTTTTTATTTTGCGCGAGGTGGTTTTGCGGCGCGAGAAAAAAAATTTAAAAAAATTCATTGCAATCATTTTCTGTCCAATATGCGGCAGGTTTATTTATTTACAATATATATTTAATTTTTTTATTTTCATTGAAATGGATTTAGCGGGGTAAATATAAGGGTTTCTTTAGAATGCGACCCCAGGTTGAATTATATCTGACTGACGCTGAAAATTAGAAAGCAAACATGAGGGGACTAATTAAAATTGTGCGGTAATGACGCATTTAAAAAAAATTAGACCGCAGAATTTTTTAATTACACCTTTTCACAAAATATACAAAAATTAACCAAATTTTGGCCCTTAAAAAATTTGCATTAAGTTACAAATTAAGTAATTTGATAAATAATTATTAAACTACAATTTTTATTCCTTGTTATTAATCCACTTTAGTGAAAAATTTTGAATGTTTTTGTTGTTAAATAATCGATTCAATACTGCAAATATCGCGGTCAGCTAGATTTTATTTGCCTATAAAAATACGATTTTAGGACCTGAGGGTACTGGACACGAGGGTACTGGACACGAGGGTACTGGACACGAGGGTACTGGACACGAGGGTACTGAGCTAAAAAAAATACGTTTGTTACAAATATGTAAATTTTTTAAACTGAATGAGCAGAACTAAATTTTAATCGTTTGAATCTGAATGCGTAGACAATTAAACGTTACATAAGCCGGTTCGTTTTTAATTATAAATAACATTTTTGCTGTATTAAATATAATGCAATTTAATAATCAAAAACTTCGTAAATAGTTTTAAAAAAATTAATTGAACGAAATTTTTTTACGCACAATTTATACCATGGCTTTTTAAAAAAAAAACAATAATAATATTTGAAGCTTACTCCAAAGCTATGGAGTTTTAAAACCCTGCCTTTGCAAAAAACTAAAGAATTAATATTAATATGAGTGGAATGAGAACGCCAAGAAGTTATTTAATTACTGTTTTTTTTTTCTAAAATGCTTGTATGAAAATACGAAGCGAATTTTACAGTTTTTTTGCTGTCATTTTTTTTATTTAAACTCTGTTCATCGGCTGTTGATTAAAATAATGGATTTTTTTGATTATTTTTAAATTTTTTAAATTTTTGGAAAAAATAACTTCTGCAAAAATGAATTTCAGTAGTTGAAATGTAAAAAAATATCTTCTTGCCTTTTTTAGTCCAATTATGCTTAGGGAATTCACTTAAACACACGTTGATCATTTAAAACAAGACAAACAAAATGTGCTTTTAAAACCCAAAAACATACAAATGTTAGATTTTTCATGTATTTTTATGAAATTACAATTAAGTATAGAGTCGCCAGTAAAATAATCCAACAGCGGATCTTTCGGAGTCTTTAAAACCTCATCATTGCACATTAAACTTTATTTTCCTAAGCCTAAGCAAAACCCAAAAAATAAGCTAAACTTTATCATAATATTTTAATAAAAATGTGCTTTTAAAAAATACCGAATAATTTACTCTTAGAAAAGGCAAGCAATTGTTTTTCGAAAAATATTTTACTAAAATGTTTTTGCAAGGTTATTAATAGCAGAATCATTTGCGATTATTTTTGCAGTTATTTTTTTCGAAGATATTATTAGGATTTTTTTTACACACCACGAAACCACGAAAAATAACCACAAAAATGTTTTGACAGCACAATCAAGGCATAACAACAACCTTAATGTTTTTTGTCTTTCGAATCTACTCATAGCTTCTCAGCATTTTTAAAGCTAGTTATTATTTTAAAAAGATGCACGAAAATATAGGTTAATAACACAAAAATGTTTTAAAATTATTATTTTTGTATTATTTTTTCTCAATAATTTTTTTTATAATCCTACCTTTTAAAAGTCAGTCAAACAAACTAAATGATTTTTAAGTAAAACAAACTATTGTTATGCAATAAGTTTATCCCGCTTTATGCGGGAAAGTTATTTTTTGCTCGTCAGTACCCTCTTGTCCAGTACCCTCGTGTCCCCCTTTGCATAATGAATCGCTTTTGCTGCGTGGTTGTGGTGAACGCAATTTTTTTAAGCCCAGTACCTTCGTGTCCAGTACCCTCGTGTCCAGTATCCTCGTGTCCAGTACCCTCGTGTCCCGTTCCCAAAAATACAGCACACAAACACTATAACACTATACATAACAATACCAAAAATGTATAGCATAATATATTATATATTCTTGACAAAACCACAAACAATATTATCATGATATCGCTTGTCTCAACCGGAATTGATCTCGGGGCCTTCTCGGGGCCTCGCGAGACAAACGTTCTGCCACTGCGCCACCAGTCCCAACTGGTTATTGCACTTTTTGTGTTTTATCTTTTAAGCCTGTGCAATAAACACTTTTATACTTAAACCGCTCGTTCTCAGGCTCTAACTCTGGCAAAAAATTTCAGGTGGTCATAAGAAGAACCAAATGTTCGAAATTTTGACGTCTAAAAGTTTTTGGGTTTGAAAAAAGTTGGTGTATTTAGGATACACCAATTTTTTTAAAATTATTTATTATGAAGCGAAGTTTATTTTAAGAAAAAAATTTGAGCTTTAATTTTTAGTTTTGTTGGTAATTAAACGCCAGTTGCCAAAATTTTTTTTATCAAAAATCCATAATTAGACACTTTTTTGTTAGGCTTTTCTTTTTCTAAATTTTTGCTTGTCAACAGGTTTTTTACCTGCAGTAACATAAAATATAAATCGGTCTGATTAGTGCTTATTTCAAATAGGTATAATCATTTTTTTATAAGTTCATTACTAAAAATTTAATTAAAATATAAAAATCTTGGCTTGATTTGGCTTAAACATAAATTTGAAAAAATAAGCTTTAAAAATTATAACAATGTAAAAGATTTCTTGTAAGTAAATTAAACTATAGTTTGGCAAAATTAATGTGGTCTTGAAAATTTTCTTAATAGATCATATTCTACTAACAAAGGGGTTAATTTAAACGATAGTTACATCAATGTGCCGCTAACGCTAAAATCTATTTTTAGAAAATCATTTGGAAAATAACTTAAAAAAAGATTTTTATTTTATAAACCTAAAACACCCTCAACTAATTTTTAGGGTACAAAAAGGCCTGCATTTTAGTTATCTGACATTTTAGAGCAAAAGGTTTTTTTTTTAATTTAGTATGACAAAAGTTTTAAAATAATATTATATTTTTACTCGACTATGTAAAGGGCCTGTGTCAAAATAACAATTTTTAAGAGTGCTTGCGGTTCTTGCTGTGGCATTAGATAACTAAAAAGTTTTTTTTGACCGTCACCAGAAATTAACCCTTGAGGATTTTTTTGCCCTAAAAGCGCTGCAAATCCGCAAAAGGAATTCTGCGCCACCGCTGCTCAGTGTTAAACTTTACGCCACCGGAAGGCGAAGCGCAAAGTTTAACCCTGAACCGCACTTTCGCGGAATCCCTTCTGCGGATTTGCAACGAAAAAAATTCCGAAGGGTTAAAGCATTAACCCACAAATATTTCCAGTTTCAAACATGTTTCAAACTGTTTTGGAGCACTGTCGAAAACAGTATAGTCGTGTACCTCCATACAAATGATTTTCAAAAACCCAAAAATTGACACAAATTAGCCCCTCGTAGTACCTAAATCAGGTAAGTTACCCCAATCAAACTGTATATTTTTGATTTTAGGAAATTATGGACCTACCTAGTATAACAAAAATTTGGGTCGCGAAATCAGAATTTGTTGTGAAATAAATAATTTTTACTCAATTTTCTAAAAAACCGGAGATTAAACAACAATATCAAAGCAACTTCAAATATTTTTGTTTACTTTTAATCATTATTTAGTGCAATTTTTTGCGTAACTAAGGTTTTCTTATATGTAAATTTTTTGTGTTACTCAGAAAAAGAAAAACATATTACAATGCTTTAATTTAATACAAAAAAGCCGCTAAAATTTTTCAAATATATCTTTTCTTATTTGTAGTATTTCCAGTTTCAAATATATAACAAATAAATGCATTTAATTTGAGCAGAACTCTGTATCGTGATAGGACCGCCGACCCTATTTTTGTTATGCTAGGTAGGTCCATAGAAAATCTGCCTAAAAATTTCACACATAAGGATTGATATGGTCAAAACTTAGATATTTGGCAATAAAAAAATTCCGCTGAATTCGGGCAGTTTTGGGGGATGACCGTCGAAAAAAGAATTTCTATGATTTTTTTTGCAAATAACGAAATTTTAAAGAATTTATACTTAAGATATTTGCGTATGCCATTATCAAAATTGGTAAAAACTAACACAAAATTTTTTGTCCAATTTTTCCAAGTATCTCTAAAACATAAAAAGTAACTGTGCTGCAATATGTTTACTGCTTGCTTAAACATAATATTTATATTAAAATTTTTTTATAAAATTCGTTTTTAGAATTTATCCGTGAGACATTGGTAAAACTAAGTAGTTGACTAACGGTGAGATTAAAGGCGAATTCAATTTCTCTTATTCTCTCTCTATTTAATCTCTCTGATTCTCTTTCCTTTTCAGTAAAAATAGTTTTTAAATTGCTGTTAATTCAGGTCGTCTTTATTGGTGCCCGCGTTTGAATTTTATGCTCCGATTATAAGAAAGCTTTAAAAATCTTAAAATAATATACATTGAAAAATATTTTTGACTTTTATTCCAAGAATTGATCGTGAGATTTTGTTGAAGTAAAAACGAATGTTTTCGCATGGCATTTACATATAAATACAGCAAGAATTTATTTTCTTCTTATTTTCATTTAGATGGGATATTTTTTCGGTAAAAAAGTTTAAAAAATTTAATAAATAAAGAATACAATTTGACGACATTTTATAATCCGGTAAAAACGGGATGCCTCAATTGGGAAAGCCTGTTTTTATCAGCCTTTTGACTGCCTCTATCAAAAATCTTACTGCCTTCTACGTGCCTCTCACATGGCTCCTACCGGCCTCCAAAAGAATTTTAGCTGCCTTCTATCTATCTCCATACATCTGTATACTTTAAAATAGGAACCAGTACCAACTACTTGCTACCTGCCTCCAATAAAGTTTTGACGGCCTTTACCCAGCCTT
>JASAMX010034897.1:0-14819 GCA_030248175.1 Microlaimidae sp. YZB2_3 | reverse complement strand
AAAGGTAAGATAATTTGCGTGTCATGTACAGCTTGGTTCTTACTGAATTTTCTTTTGGAAAATGATTGTCTGAAAAAAATTTTCTGGTGCGCATATCTCGCTAACGGTACGGTGATTCAAACGATAATTATATTAGTGTATAGCTAACATTAAATTTTATACAAACATAAAACTTTTGTATAAACTAATTTATTCAGTGCAGTGTTAACTTACTTATGTATGTTTTTGTTTTCTGTCTTCCAACAATAACAATTTTTGCAACAAAATAAATAATTTTTTTTAAAAAAATAAAAAAATTGCTCCATTAGCGAAATATGCTCCCTTTAAAAAATTTTTCAGTCTCAATCAGTTTAAAAAAAAGACGTTAGTTATGTAGTACTCAATTTTGAACTATTTTGTTTTTTTTAAATATATTATTTTTTTTAAATGGCCACAAAATTTGCAATTTTATTACTATTGTTATATCTCAACAAGAAAATATATCGTATTTTTCACATCAAGATGATAATTAAGTAAAATCTTATGTTGTGTAAAAACAATGTGGGTTGAATTTCCTAATGAAGCTGACAAAAAAGTCTTTTAACAAATTAATTTTTCTCATTTTAGTTTTTTTTCCAACTTCGTTATTATCTGAAAAGTAAAGAGTAGTTTTGATTAAGGCTATTAGATACTTACGATAAATTAGGATATTATCCAGGTTTCCCAAAAATATTGAAAGAAAAGAAAACAATATTTCAGGAGAATTTACCCTTGTGAATTTACCCTTAGTCTTTATGTTTGTATAGTCGTGTGTGTATGGAAACACGTCAGATCACTGTCACAACTTTTAAATCCTCTAAAACTGTTAATAAGCCATAAAAAATAAAATATACATCAATAAATATTTCATATCAATATATATATATATATATATATACAGGTAAACAACAAAACAATTTAAATTAAACAACATGCTAAATATGTTCACACAAAAAATTCCACACAAACACAATATTATCTTAATTTTTTAAAACATTTACCTAAATTTTTAAACCTATTATCTTAATTTTTAATACCTTAAAAACTTGACTCATTTTTATATACTACTTTAAATTTATGAAGTCATTACCTTCATAATACATAGTTATATTACGAAAGTGATTTAATTTATTATAAAGCGCGATAATGATTTCATTGACTTTTTTCAAAACTAAAAGTGTACATAAATTTGGCCCGATTTGGCTATAAAGTTTTTTTAGGTTTCTCTTAGCGTACGAATTTAAAAAATTAATGTGTTAAACTGCGCAAAAAATAAACAGTTAATTTCACTGGGTCAATAGGTAGTTTTTGATTATTATTTTTAACAAGTAGTTAATCCTTGTCTTGAAGTAGATTAAAAACAGCTTTGTTTAACCGCTTTTGCGCACTATTGGCAATTTCTTAATTAAACAGAGATTGTTTATATAATAAGCAAAAAAATAAGTTTTTAACAACACAAAATTTTTTAGCAACACAAAATTATAACTATTCAAAAATCAAATATTAAATTATTTTAACTTTTACAAAAAAAAATTATTATAACTACTTAAAGTCGAATTATTTTCGCTGGCATACGTTTTTACTACCGATTCCAGTACTAAAAAAATAATATTATGGTTCTGAATGGCTTTATTTTACAATTCTAAAAAAAGTTTAAATTTTAAAATACAGTAAGATGTTTTGACGTTTTCCATATTTCTTGCGCGGTAGAAACAGATATTGGAAACAGATAACAGAAACGCGGTAGAAACAGATAAAAGAAACGCTAGGCGTGCTTTAATATTGGGACAAGAAATTGCAAACACAATTTCGATTATTAACCGATTGCCTTATACAAATTCTTGTTTTTAAACGTCTTAATTATTGTACAAATCTAAGTTATCCTCTCATACATTTTCACGAGGTCAACCAGATCCTTTATTGCCACATTTTGGTGCATTAAAACTGTCTTTCTATGGTTATGCTTATTATATAAACAATCTCTGTTTAATTAAAGAAATTGCCAATAGTGCGCAAAAGCGGTTAAACAAAGCTGTTTTTAATCTACTTCAAGACAAGGATTAACTACTTGTTAAAATAATCAAAAACTAATCGATCCAGTGAAATTAACTGTTTATTTTCTGCGCAGTTTAACACATTATTTTTTTAAATTCGTACGCTAAGAGAAACCTAAAAAAACTTTATAGCCAAATCAGGCCAAATTTATGTACACTTTTATTTTTGAAAAAAGTCAATGAAATCATTGCGCTTCAAATTAAATCACTTTCGTAATATAACTATGTATTATGAAGGGAATGCTTCATAAATTTAAGTAGTATATAAATGAGTCAAGTTTTTAAGGTATGAAAAATTAACAATAATAGTAATTTTAAAAATTTAGGTAAATGTTTTAAAAATTAGAATAAGGGTTTGTGTTTTGTGTGGAATTTTTTGTGTGCACATATTTAGCATGTTGTTTAATTTAAATTGTTTTGTTGTTTCGGTATATATATATATATATATATATCGATACTAAATATTTATTGATGTATATTTTATTTTTTATGGCTTATTAACAGTTTTAGAGGATCAAACGGTGAGTGACCTAACGTGTTTCCATACACACACGACTATACAAACATAAAGACTAAGGGTAAATTCACAAGGGTAAATTCTCCTGAAATATTGTTTTCTTTTCTTTCATTACTTTTGGGAAACCTGGATAATATCCTAATTTATCGTAAGTATCTAATAGCCTTAATCAAAACTACTCTTTACTTTTCAGATAATAACGAAGTTGGAAAAAAAACTAAAATGAGAAAAATTAATTTGTTAAAAGACTTTTTTGTCAGCTTCATTAGGGTTAAACCGACATTGTTTTTACACAACATAAGATTTTACTTAATTATCATCTGCATCTAAAGACTATATATTTTCTTGTTGAGATATAGCAATAAAATAAAATTGCAAATTTTGTGGCCATCTCACAAAAAGAACAGATTTAGAACAAAAAAAAATAGTTCAAAATTGAGTACTACATAACTAACGTCTTTTTTTAAACTGATTGAGACTGAAAAATTTTTTAAAGGGAGCATATTTCGCTAATGGAGCAATTTTTTTATTTTTTGCTCTAGCAAAAAAAAATTATTTATTTTGTTGGAAAAATTTTTTTTGTTGGAAGACAGAAAACAAAAACATACATAAGTAAGTTAACACTGCACTGAATAAATTAGTTTATACAAAAGTTTTATGTTTGTATAAAATTTAATGTTAGCTATACACTAATATAATTGTCGTTTGAATCACCGTACCGTTAGCGAGATATGCGCACCAGAAAATTTTTTTCAGACAATCATTTTTCAACAAACTTCAGTAATGAAGCTGTACATGACACGCAAATTATCTTACCTTTTTTATTTAACCATAAAAAATGAACTATAAATAGACACATACAATTTTTGGATTATAAAATAATTATAAAATAATAATGATTAATGATTTTATATAATCATTAATTATTAATAAAAGCAATAATTCTTGTAATGTAGACAAACACTAATGACTATGACTGATTGGGGGGTCAATAACCAGATCCCCAAAAATTAAACGTTTTTTGTTATTATTAAATCAAAAATGTTACATTTGATAGACTTTTAAAAGGTTTTCTGAATGGATCTAGAAAACTGATTAAAAATCACAAAGCAATTTTTTAATGTTCTAAATGGGTTTAATAATTTTCAAATATAGTTTTTTAAACTACCATTTAAACCCATATGAATTTATGTATAGCCATAAGCAACGTAGTGGTAATTCTTGTAAAATATCAGTTACTAATCGTCCAATAAGTTCTAAAAACATTAAACTCCAAGTCATAGCAAAATATTAACATACTATGTAGATTTGAAAAAATCTATTATCTAATTCATATTAAGAGTTTTTAGAAAACTCTGTAAGTCAGGTTGAAGAAAACAAATTTAGCTGACCTCGTCATACTGCATGGAGAAATGGCAGGCAGGATGAATTTTTAATTTTCTAAGGCTCCCGCCAATAACTTTGTGTTAATGTTTCACTGGTGGTTCATATACACTAATCTAAGAGTCAAAAGGCAATCGGTTAATAATCGAAATTGTGTTTGCAATTTCTTGTCCCAATATTAAAGCACGCCTAGCGTTTCTTTTATCTGTTTCTACCGCGTTTCTGTTATCTGTTTCCAATATCTGTTTCTACCGCGCAAGAAATATGGAAAACGTCAAAACATCTTACTGTATTTTAAAATTTAAACTTTTTTTAGAATTGTAAAATAAAGCCATTCAGAACCATAATATTATTTTTTGAGTACTGGAATCGGGAGTAAAAACGTATGCCAGCGAAAATAATTCGATTGTAAGAAATTATAATAATTTTTTTTTGTAAAAGTTAAAATAATTTAATATTTGATTTTTGAAAAGTTATAATTTTGTGTTGCTAAAAAATTTTGTGTTGTTAAAAACTTATTTTTTTGCTTAAAGGTGCGGTGCGGCGTCACTCAGATAGGGCTAACTTAATCTGTCAATTATCACTAAAGCCCCTTTTTTTGTAAACGTTTATTTTTGCGATTAATAATATTAATGGCAACAAAACGCTGATCGGCCGAAGTTTCCGTGTCAAATATAATATTTTCATAAAACATTAAAAATCTCAGAACAAAAATTTACACGGTTAATTTTTTTTTTCGATTTTCACCTTAATACTTATATTGTTTCAAAAAACTAATTGCTGGCAGTTGGACAGGATTTTAAAAAAATTACACATTCTAATAATTAATAATAACTGACAGATCTTTTTGTTACATGTATACATTATAAAACATCTCTAAATGCACAAGTTATTTGTCTTGCGGAATATACAAGTTGCCAAGAGTTTTGGCGGCAAAGATCCAATTGGATCTTTCCCGCCAAAACTTTCGCCATAATTCCCGCTATAGTCATTTCCACAAACAAAACAGAAACGGCAGAAAATATCTCCAAATAAATAAAATAACTCGATTTTTGAAATGATATATTTAAAATTTATAAGACATTTTTGTAAATTTTAAAGTTAGAAAAATAAACTATGGATTAATTAAAACTGATTTTATTATAAAATGTTTTACTCAAACGCCTCAGTTCCTAAATGGCGGCGGTTTGGCGGCGATTTGGCGGCTATTTGGCGGCAGTTTGGCGGCAGATTTGGCGGCGCACATCCAACACGTTAATTTTTCGTAAAAACCTTACGCTTGCTTTCAATAGCCCACAAAATTTTTTTAACAAAATATCTCCAGTGGTTCAGGAGTTATGACCCCGCGTTTTTCGACAATTCTGTAAGTGAAAGATTGCTCAATGGGAATAGCGATTTAAGTTACAAATTATGCACTCAAAGAAAACGGTTATTTTCTACTTTAATTTGATACCTTGATTGTTAAAATTGGTGCAGTATTTGTCAATATATTGCGTTTTTCGTACAAAAAACCCGGGATTTTTTTGCTAAAAATACAAACTGACGGCAAAAAAGCATCTGTCACGTACAGAATTGTCGAAAAACGCCATTTTGGTGGGTCGATAACTCCTGAACAACTGGAAATATTTTCTTGAAAAAATTTCTATGGGCTATTGGGGGCAGGAGTAAGTTTCATAAAAAATTATCAAAATCGAAGACAAAAAGTTTGACTCCGCACCGAACGTTTAATGGTAAATAAAAACAAACAACTGAAATTCAATTTTTACTTTTAAATTGAAATTTCTAAACGTTTTATATTGACAAAAAAGTACATCTTAGACTATGTCACCAATAGCAAAAATGTACGGAATATGAAAATACCAATTCAAATGTCGCGGTTATAACATGTATAAAGTATAATGTGTTAAAAAAATCAATATTGAAAATAATTAAACTCAGTCAGGTATAATTTTCTTAGAGTTTTGAAAAATGCTTTATAAAAAGATATGGTTCATCCAAACACAGGCTTAAACATAGACAGAAAAGATGTTATCTGGTTTGATGGAATAACAAATGAAAAAAATATGTTTGTAGCAATATTTAAATATTAAGAATTGATCACGAGATATGTTTATCTAAATATTTTTTCCAGTCTAAATTATTTTTAAACAGGCTTCCGTTTGTCTAAAAAAAGATTACAGATTGCAACATCATGTTTATTAGATAGCATTTTTAAAAATTCATAAAGCTGAATAAAATAAAGAAAACGCCAATCAAGGCCGGAAAAGTGCTTAATGTGTCTTTTAAAAATAGAAAATTATCAGAATTTAGAGCTTTTCAAAAGGATTGTCTCACGTCATGTCTTCCCACCCAAGAAGAAGCTGCCTTCAGGCTAAGGTTTCTAAACAACCATACGAGGTTAAAACCGCTTGACTTAGCGCTCTGCACGCATGCTTTATATCCCAAGGTGCGGTATAGGTATTGCTTTTGACGACTCATAAGTAGCGGCGAAATAAGGCAGTTGATATTTTTCGGAGACAAAAATAAAATTACTCGTACCGAGATCGAAATCGCGTGTTGTTTCCTTGAAATGCAGGTCTGTTTACGTGAGTTAGGTGCGCTACCACTGCACCACACGGACATTTGTTAGTTATATTACAAAGTCTCTTATACTTTCCAGTGGTTTTGAATCATCACTTCAAGAAGGAACCTTTCACGTCACACAAAGTTTAAAATAGGCAAAAAAATATCAATTTTATGTTAACGTCAGAATAATCATTAGAAGTATCATCAGAAAAAGAACTAGAATTAAAATTAAACCCACGCATTTGATATTTTGTGTGGCACAAAATCATGAATTTATAAATTATTCATATCTTTCACCGACCATATTAAAAGTATTGGAACAATGTGAGTGGGTTACTGAGTGGTGAGCCATTCCTGCTTAGCACCAAATTACTGAGTTGCAAAGCCTTTACTTGTGGCTTGAGTTACTGGTTGACTTCTAGATCACAATATAAAAGTTACTGGTTATCATTTGGTTACTATAGATGACTATGCTGCGAATACTGGACCGCTGGATTGCGGTTTTATCCTCTATTGTATCACTGGTTTATGGGGTAACTGGTAGATTACCGTTAAAATTATTTCTGAATTGATACAGGATTTAAGTGGATAAAAGGGGTTAATATTGGATTTCTGATCAAAACTTGGTTACTGGTTTTCCAATAAGTGATCACCACGTTTCTCCTGGGGACTTAACTTAGTTAGCGCTTGATTACTAGATTATATTAGATTACTTTATTTATTTTCTGGCGATGGTGATTTGGCCTAAATACTGGTTGATTGCTGGGCTACGCTGGTTTACCACTGATTTAGTACTGGGTTATTGGGTAACGATGGGTAAACACTTATTAATTTGAAGTTTCCGCAATACCACTGAATGACGACAGTGTTATGGCTGGGTTTTTGATTTACTGTATGACCAATGGCTCCAGTGTGGCTACTGGATGAGTATTAGGCTGCTACTGGGTTACTGCTTACTTATTAGGATATGAATGGATAAACATAAATAATTAAGTTATTAATCCCTGTCTGGGTTATTGGGATACAGCTTTAAGTTGTCACTAATTTTGAGATGACTTTTGTATTACTGGGTTACTACTGGGTCACCATTGGGTTACAATATTACTACTAAAGGTAAACCCAATGGTGCAACAGTTGTTCGTTGGATTAAAAAATACACCCCATTAAGTAACCATTCAAATCACGAGAATCTGAAGCCACTTTATCAGCCAATTAGATTTGATTCTATGAGGAGTATTTGTTTGATAAAGTGACGTCAGATTCTCGTGATTTGAGTGGTTACTTAATGGGGGGAGGCATTTTTCAATCCAACGTACAACTGTTGCAGCCTCGTTGGGTTTACTTTTAGTTTGGTATTTAACTTGACCACTATGTTACCGTTGGTTTTTTGGCGACCCTTCATTCTTCACTGGTTGATTTCTGGGTGACCATGTGGCTGATTTTATATTATTGTTCCCGTAGTAAATCTATGTATTTGATTTTATATTATTAAAAAAGTCCATTCCAAACTTTTAATAAGAAGTATGTTCTGCAATTGAAACATTAAAAAAGTAAAAACCAAACGCGCAAGTAGCGCCGTACGTACTATTAGAAACAATTAAATGTACATATCGCTCGCTGTTTCGGAATTTTTCTCCTTCATATGACTGGCGCTAGTTGTCATTGTACCCTCTTATTTACTAAAAAACTCTTAGGGCTGGTTCATACTTATGACAAAACGTCCTTTGGACTTTGTCCAAAGGACTTTTGTCCTTTGGACAAAGTCCAAAAGACAAAAGTTCATACGTTCATACTTCGTCCAAAGGCAAAAGTCCAAAGGACGTTTTGGCTTTTATAAAATTGTCCTTTGGACTTTGTCCAAAGGGCGTTTTGTCATAAGTATGAACCAGCCCTTAATCAAAACTAATGGCAAACCAAACGTAGCTGCTCTAGTTTGCTCACGTGACTAATTTTGAAGCGTCCTCATGACATTTATGCGGACAAACTTTTTCGTTCACACAACAATAGCAATTTTTAGGAAATTCAATGCGTCTGTGCAAATTATAATTTATAAATCAAAGGTTAAGGTCTCTCCTGATAGTTTTCACTGCAAAGCGTTCAGTAGTAAACCAATTGCAGTACATAGCAAAATTACTTATGGTTGAATTAATATGGCTGACGCTGAAAATTAAAATGCAGACATGAGGGGACCAATTAAAATTGTGCGGTAATGACGTTTTTTTAATTAGCAAATAAGAACGCGGATTTTTTTTTAATTCCACCTTTTCACTAAATATACAAAAATTAACTAACTTTAGCCCTTAAAAAATTTGCATTTATGTTACAAATTAAGTAATTTAATAAATAATTATTAAAACAGTTTTTATTCTTTGTTATTAATCCCCTTTAGCAGACCTGTGCACGGTCTGAAAATGCCCCCCCCCCGTTTTATTGGAGGATTTGCCCCCTCCCGTTTTATTGCCCCCCCCCCGCCAAAAAATGAAAAAGTACCCTAAAAATATGACGCCATTTTTGACCTATGATGACGCCATCATCGCGAATTTTTTGCAGTTTTTAGCCTATTTTAATGTATTTTAAGCCATTTTAGACCTATTTTTACCTTATTTCCTGCTTTTAGTTAATTTGTCGATCTTTTTGTCATTTGGATATTCTAGAAGATGATAACACTCTATAACTGCAATAACTCACGAAACATTTTTATGTAAGTAAAAAGCTAATAGGTAAATAAAATCTAGCTGACCGCGATATTTGCAGTATTGAATCGACTATTTAAAAACAAAAACATTCAAAATTTTTCACTAAAGGGGATTAATAACAAAGAATAAAAACTGTGTTTTAATAATTATTTATTAAATTACTTAATTTGTAACATAAATGCAAATTTTTTAAGGGCTAAAGTTAGTTAATTTTTGTATATTTAGTGAAAAGGTGGAACTAAAAAGAAATCCGCGTTCTTATTTGTTAATTAAAAAAAACGTCATTACCGCACAATTTTAATTGATCCTCTCATGTCTGCATTTTAATTTTCAGCGTCAGCCATATTAATTCAACCATAAGTAAAAAAGAAATTTTTGCTATGTACTGCAATTGGTTTACTACTGAACGCTTTGCAGTGAAAACTATCAGGAGAGACCTTAACCTTTGATTTATAAATTATAATTTGCACAGACGCATTGAATTTCCTAAAAATTGCTATTGTTGTGTGAACGAAAAAGTTTGTCCGCATAAATGTCATGAGGACGCGTCAAAATTAGTCACGTGAGCAAACTAGAGCAGCTACGTTTGGTTTGCCATTAGTTTTGATTAAGGGCTGGTTCATACTTATGACAAAACGCCCTTTGGACAAAGTCCAAAAGACAATTTTATAAAAGCCAAAACGTCCTTTGGACTTTTGCCTTTGGACGAAGTATGAACGTATGAACTTTTGTTTTTGGACTTTGTCCAAAGGACAAAAGTCCTTTGGACAAAGTCCAAAGGACGTTTTGTCATAAGTATGAACCAGCCCTAAAAGTTTTTTAGTGTATAAGAGGGTACAATGACAACTAGCGCCAGTCATATGAAGGAGAAAAATTCCGAAACAGCGAGCGATATGTACATTTAATTGTTTCTAATAGTACGTACGGCGCTACTTGCGCGTTTGGTTTTTACTTTTTTAATGTTTCAATTGCAGAACATACTTCTTATTAAAAGTTTGGAATGGACTTTTTTAATAATATAAAATCAAATACATAGATTTACTACGGGAACAATAATATAAAATCAGCCACATGGTCACCCAGAAATCAACCAGTGAAGAATGAAGGGTCGCCAAAAAACCAACGGTAACATAGTGGTCAAGTTAAATACCAAACTAAAAGTAAACCCAACGAGGCTGCAACAGTTGTACGTTGGATTGAAAAATGCCTCCCCCCATTAAGTAACCACTCAAATCACGAGAATCTGACGTCACTTTATCAAACAAATACTCCTCATAAAATCAAATCTAATTGGCTGATAAAGTGACTTCAGATTCTCGTGATTTGAATGGTTACTTAATGGGGTGTATTTTTTAATCCAACGAACAACTGTTGCAGCCACGTTGGGTTTACCTTTAGTAGTAATATTGTAACCCAATGGTGACCCAGTAGTAACCCAGTAATACAAAAGTCATCTCAAAATTAGTGACAACTTAAAGCTGTATCCCAATAACCCAGACAGGGATTAATAACTTATTTATTTATGTTTATCCATTCATATCCTAATAAGTAAGCAGTAACCCAGTAGCAGCCTAATACTCATCCAGTAGCCACACTGGAGCCATTGGTCATACAGTAAATCAAAAACCCAGCCATAACACTGTCGTCATTCAGTGGTATTGCGGAAACTTCAAATTAATAAGTGTTTACCCATCGTTACCCAATAACCCAGTACTAAATCAGTGGTAAACCAGCGTAGCCCAGCAATCAACCAGTATTTAGGCCAAATCACAGTCGCCAGAAAAGAAAAAAAGTAATCTAATATAATCTAGTAATCAAGCGCTAATTAAGTTAAGTCCCCAGGAGAAACGTGGTGATCACTTATTGGAAAACCAGTAACCAAGTTTTGATCAGAAATCCAATATTAACCCCTTTTATCCACTTAAATCCTGTATCAATTCAGAAATAATTTTAACGGTAATCTACCAGTTACCCCATAAACCAGTGATACAATAGAGGATAAAACCGCAATCCAGCTGTCCAGTATTCGCAGCATAGTCATCTATAGTAACCAAATGATAACCAGTAACTTTTATATTGTGATCTAGAAGTCAACCAGTAACTCAAGCCACAAGTAACCAAGGCTTTACAACTCAGTAATTTGGTGCTAAGCAGGAATGGCTCACCACTCAGTAACCCACTCACCTTGTTCAAATACTTTTAATATGGTCGGTGAAAGATATGAATAATTTATAAATTCATGATTTTGTGCCACACAAAATATCAAATGCGTGGGTTTAATTTTAATTTTAGTTCTTTTTCTGATGATACTTCTAATGATTATTCTGACGTTAACATAAAATTGATATTTTTTGCCTATTTATAACTTTGTGTGACGTGAAAGGTTCCTTCTTGAAGTGATGATTCAAAACCACTGGAAAGTATAAGAGACTTTGTAATATAACTAACAAATGTCCGTGTGGTGCAGTGGTAGCGCAGCTAACTCACGTAAACAGACCTGCATTTCAAGGAAACAACACGCGATTTCGATCTAGGTACGAGTAATTTTATTTTTGTCTCCGAAAAAAATCAACTGCCTTATTTCGCCGCTACTTATGAGTCGTCAAAAGCAATACCTATACCGCGCCTTGGGATATAAAGCATGCGTGCAGAGCGCTAAGTCAAGCGGTTTTAACCTCGTATGGTTGTTTAGAAACCTTAGCCTGAAGGCAGCTTCTTCTTGGGTGGGAAGACGTGACGTGAGACAATCCTTTTGAAAAGCTCTAAATTTTGATAATTTTCTATTTTTAAAAGACACATTAAGCACTTTTCCGGCCTTGATTGGCGTTTTCTTTATTTTATTCAGCTTTATGAATTTTTAAAAATGCTATCTAATAAACATGATGTTGCAATCTGTAATCTTTTTTTAGACAAACGGAAGCCTGTTTAAAAATAATTTAGACTGGAAAAAATATTTAGATAAACATATCTCGTGATCAATTCTTAATATTTAAATATTGCTACAAACATTTTTTTCACTTGTTATTCCATCAAACCAGATAACATCTTTTCTGTCTATGTTTAAGCCTGTGTTTGGATGAACCATATCTTTTTATAAAGCATTTTTCAAAACTCTAAGAAAATTATACCTGACTGAGTTTAATTATTTTCAATATTGATTTTTTTAACACATTATACTTTATACATGTTATAACCGCGACATTTGAATTGGTATTTTCATATTCCGTACATTTTTGCTATTGGTGACATAGTCTAAGATGTACTTTTTTGTCAATATAAAACGTTTAGAAATTTCAATTTAAAAGTAAAAATTGAATTTCAATTGTTTGTTTTTATTTACCATTAAACGTTCGGTGCGGAGTCAAACTTTTTGTCTTCGATTTTAATAATTTTTTATGAAAACTACTCCTGCCCCCAATAGCCCATAGAAATTTTTTCAAGAAAAATATTTCCAGTTGTTCAGGAGTTATCGACCCACCAAAATGGCGTTTTTCGACAATTCTGTACGTGACAGATGCTTTTTTGCCGTCAGTTTGTATTTTTAGCAAAAAAATCCCGGGTTTTTTGTACGAAAAACGCAATATATTGACAAATACTGCACCAATTTTAACAATCAAGGTATCAAATTAAAGTAGAAAATAACCGTTTTTCTCTGAGTGCATAATTTGTAACTTAAATCGCTATTCCCATTGAGCAATCTTTCACTTACAGAATTGTCGAAAAACGCGGGGTCATAACTCCTGAACCACTGGAGATATTTTGTTAAAAAAATTTTGTCGGCTATTGAAAGCAAGCGTAAGGCTGTTACGGAAAAATTAACGTGTTGGATGTGCGCCGCCAAATCTGCCGCCAAACTGCCGCCAAATAGCCGCCAAATCGCCGCCAAACCGCCGCCATTTAGGAACTGAGGCGTTTGAGTAAAACATTTTATAATAAAATCAGTTTTAATTAATCCATAGTTTATTTTTCTAACTTTAAAATTTACAAAAATGTCTTATAAATTTTAAATATATCATTTCAAAAATCGAGTTATTTTATTTATTTGGAGATATTTTCTGCCGTTTCTGTTTTGTTTGTGGAAATGACTATAGCGGGAATTATGGCGAAAGTTTTGGCGGCAAAGATCCAATTGGATCTTTGCCGCCAAAAACTCTTGGCAACTTGTATACTCTGCAAGACAAATAACTTGTGCATTTAGAGATGTTTTATAATGTCTAAATGTAACAAAAAGATCTGTCAGTTATTATTAATTATTAGAATGTGTTTTTTTTTTTTAAATCCTGTCCAACTGCCAGCAATTAGTTTTTTGAAACAATATAAGTATTAAGGTGAAAATGAAAAAAAAATTAACAAGTGCAAATTTTTGTTCTGAGATTTTTAATGTTTTATGAAAATATTATATTTGACACGGAAACTTCGGCCGATCAGCGTTTTGTTGCCATTAATATTATTAATCGCAAAAATGAACGTTTACAAAAAAGGGGCTTTAGTGATAATTGACAGATTAAGTTAGCCCTATCTGAGTGACGCCGCACCGCACCTTTAAGCAAAAAAATAAGTTTTTAACAACACAAAATTTTTTAGCAACACAAAATTATAACTTTTCAAAAAATCAAATATTAAATTATTTTAACTTTTACAAAAAAAAATTACTTATAATTTCTTACAATCGAATTATTTTCGCTGGCATACGTTTTTACTCCCGATTCCAGTACTCAAAAAATAATATTATGGTTCTGAATGGCTTTATTTTACAATTCTAAAAAAAGTTTAAATTTTTAAAATACAAGTAAGATGTTTTGACGTTTTCCATACTTTGCGCGGTAGAAACAGATATTGGAAACAGATAACAGAAACGCGGTAGAAACAAATAAAAGAAACGCTAGGCGTGCTTTAATATTGGGACAAGAAATTGCAAACACAATTTCGATTATTAACCGATTGCCTTTTAAGACTCTTACAATTAGTGTATATGAACCACCAGTGAAATATTAACACAAAGTTATTGGCGGGAGCCTTAGAAAAATTAAAAATTCATCCTGCCTGCCATTTCTCCATGCAGTATGACGAGGTCAGCTAAATTTGTTTTCTTCAACCTGACTTACAGAGTTTTTTAAAAAACTCTTAATATGAATTAGATAATAGATTTTTTTCAAATCTACATAGTATGTTAATATTTTGCTATGACTTGGAGTTTAATGTTTTTAGAACTTATTGGACGATTAGTAACTGATATTTTACAAGAATTACCACTACGTTGCTTATGGCTATACATAAATTCATATGGGTTTAAATGGTAGTTTAAAAAACTATCTTTGAAAATTATTAAACCCATTTAGAACATCAAAAGATTGCTTTATGATTTTTAATCAGTTTTCTAGATCCATTCAGAAAACCTTTTTAAAGTCTATCAAATGTAACATTTTTGATTTAATAATAACAAAAAACGTTTAATTTTTGGGGATCTGGTTATTGACCCCCCAATCAGTCATAGTCATTAGTGTTTGTCTACATTACAAGAATTATTGCTTTTATTAATAATTAATGATTATATAAAATCATTAATCATTATTATTTTATAATTAT
>JASAMX010034894.1:0-21789 GCA_030248175.1 Microlaimidae sp. YZB2_3 | reverse complement strand
ATGTTTTTATTCAAATGAGCATAAAAACAATAATGCTTATGAATGCAATCAAATTAAACAACTTATAGCCTTTATCGTAAAAAATTCTTTATGGTTTATAGAACAAACATTTGCAACTTATGTTATAGCTTTAATTGATCATGGCTGATATTCATTATTATTGAATTTTAAATGACGTTTATAAAATAATCATTAACATTACCACTAAAATTAATATTTTGTGCTATGTAGTATAGTAATCAGGGTGATGTACTCAAAATTTTTTTAAAAAATTTATCCTAAAGAACTTTCTTTGTCTGGTCTGACACGAGTGTTAATACTAGTAACTACCTAAATTTAGATATTAGAATTATCAATGGCAATGTTAAAATAGCTTTATTTAATGAAACTGATAATTTTAGCTTTAAGGTTTTTCGATACTAAATAAAACTAGCAATTTGTTTAATAATTTGGGTTTAAATGTGTTTTTTTACTTAATTAATTAGGTTTGTACGGATTTGTTCTACTGAAAAATAGATTTCGGTATTCGAATTAAGCTGCTGTTTAGCGATTTTTGTGATTTGAAATATGGAAGTAAAGAATTGATACAAAAATTTTTAATTTTCTGTAATAGATACAGACCTCCTATAGTTAAATTTGACCTTTCCAACTTAAAAAACTGTCATAAATTTATTAACAATTTTTTAAAGTATAATTAAATTTATAAAGCTTTTACCACTGCTAAGTTTACCTAGCTGCACTTTCTCGTTTTATTCTACGGTACCTTTAAAGCGTTACTTGGTTTGCCGATTAATACTGCCTCCCGCTTTTTTAGCGGTGCTTTTTCCTTTTTTCTCTTTTTCTCTTGCTTTAGCTCAGTTTTGTTTGTTTTACTTGAATTTTTATAATATATACAGACCTCTTAAAGTTAAATTCTTCTTTTCTAACTTAATAAACTGTCATTAATTTATTATTAAAATTTTAAAGTATAATTAATTTCTTAGCTTTTACCACTGCTAGGTTTACCTAGTGGCATTTTTCCAGTTTTAAGGCATAGCCATTCTACGGTGCTTTTAAAGTGTGAACTTGGTTCGCCGAGTAATACTGCCTCCCGCTTTTTTAATGGTGCTTTTTTTCCTTTTTTTCTCTTTTTTTAGCACAGTTTTGGTTGTTTTGCTTGAATTTAGAGCTACTTAATAGTTCCTTTAAGTAATTTAAATATTAACCAGCTTATTACAAAATACTTAAAAGGTAAATTTTTTTGTTTTCTATTTTACTACTGTTCAGTATTTTTCACTTTGAGGATCTTCTAACTCCTCTCTCTAATTGGCTAGAGTCTTAGTCATAACTTTAACAACCAATAATAGATGAGTTTGATTCAGTTCTTTTTTACGGTTTACTTTAAACGGTTACAGTTTTGTTGTTCCAGTCGGTGGGTGGTATATTTTTACTAAATCCAGGTATAGTTCAATTTTTAATATTAGAAATTTTCTATATTTATTAGTGATATATACCAATTCTATTTAAATTTAGATTATAATAATTTATATTTAGATATATAGGTTAATTTTTATATTTTGGTTATTTAAATATATTTAATGGTACAATTTCAAACTTAGAGGTATAAATAGTTTTTGCTGATTTATTGTTGATGGAGCCTAGGGAACTTGGAGCCAAAAATAGGAAACTTGGAGCCGTAAGTGGGGAACTTGGAGCCGTAAGTTGGGAATTTGGAGCCAAAAATAAAAATCGGTAAAACGTGTACCTAAGCCTAAGCGAAACCTAAATTTAAGCCCACCCAATTTTTTCTGAAAGGCTCCAAGTTACCATTGTTCTTGACTCCAACTTCCGAAAAATTTCCCATGGCTCCAAGTTCCCTCCTTTTGGCTCTAATGACACCGTACCTTTTTACTTTACTTTATTAGGATTAAACTAATTAAATAATTTTAAGTAAATTTAGTTAGGACTAGCTCGTTTGAATTTTAATGTAATTTTTGTAGTTTATATAACTTTCTTACTAACTTTTTTATTTGTATGATGAGTTATTCTTTTTAATTATTTGTTCTAAGCATCATACTGGTCAATGATTGAAAAGTCTTCGAAAATTTTTTTTAAGTTTGCACGATATTTATTTTACCTATTTTCCTCGGATATTTTTATTATTTTTATCTCTTTAAGTATGGTAAGTCACGATCCTAGTGGCATTGAGAAGACCCGGCGTGGACCCAAAAGACCGGCCGAGGATCTTGACACAATTCTCACGGTAGGTACTTTATTAATTTATGTATTTTCGTGCGCTCTGTAGTTTTAATTATTTTATATATTCGAGGCTTCACTAGGGTATTTATACTTGCATTTGCCTATTTTCAAGGTTTTATTTAAGGTGGAACACTACAGAAAAAACCGCACTCAGGGCTGAGTTGCACAAAAAGATCTTAAACTACCCCTGAAGTACGTTCTCGTACTATACTAAACCAAGGGGTAGATCGACTATGAAAAGAACAAGACGTAGTTCAAGCACGTGCTTGAACTTACGGTAGTCGCAAGTTGTTGCACCAAAAAAACTCGAGCTTGTTCTTAAGTTAGATCGATCTTTTCAACCATAGATTTTTTTTTCAAAAACCATTTTTTTTGAAAAAATAATTTTATTTATTATAAGTAATTATAAATCTATAAATGCTGATATATAAAACAAGGAAATTAATATAGAAAGGTTATTTTTTTTATTTATTGTTTATTATCATTTCAGAGCGTGTTTGCAATTTGCGCGAATTTATAATAAAAAAGTTTAGGCATATTTTTTTAATGTTGAATGTGCTTCTCAAAATTCAGATTAAGTAAATTTTAAGGCATATACATTGATTAAACATTGTCAAAACTCAATTTGAATATTTGTTTTGTTGGTTGTTTTTAGTTTAGGCTTTTTGTGAAAATTTTAAAAACCCATTTGTGTGCCTAAAATTCACAACTGCTTACAAATGCAACAAATAGAATTTAAAAAAAAGTAAAAACACAACAAATTGGATTGAAAATTATTTTATAGCATTAAAAAGTTTCCTAAATTCTGAAAACTAAAAATTTTAAATACAGTATGGCAATCTATTGAATTACTTTTGTCGCTTTAGCCCACTTAGACTCAGCCCAAAATTCGAAGGATAAATTCGTACAAAAATACTTTTTTGCAGAAAATTAATTCACACTTAATGCACTAAACTATGTTATTATGAAAAACACAAAAATTGGAAAAAAATGACGTTTTACTAAAATAGCGCTCAAATCTTATGCTTGCCAGGCTAAAAGTTTTGTTTGTTGTCCACATTTCTTGTTGTTTATGGTAAATTGAATTCTACCAATTTTAAAACTGTTTTTAACGTGGAAAGCAATATAACTCAGTTTTCATAAAAGTTTAAAAGTATTCGTCAAAAAACATTAAATTTTAATTTAAAATAAAATCATTTTTTTAAAATAAAATGGCATTTTGGTCCATAATTAGGTTCCTAAATTTTTTTAAAGCATATTCTGAAGCACAATATCAAATATCAAATCCTATGTGCTTAAATTATAGTATAGCAATGTTTTTTATAGTGTTTATGTAAGTGCAGATTCACTTAATCTGAATTTTGGTTTGTATAATGGTGCTGTTAGAAGTAGAGCAAAAATTGATTTTTGTCAAATTTTACATTGAAAACAATTTTTTAACAAAGCTATAATTAGAATTCCTTAAATTGAATTCCTAAAAAAAGTTTGAGCGCTGCATGAATGATTTTTTTGTTTATTTAGCATCCAAAAATATTTCATCAAATTTAAGCTCAACAAAAAAGACTTTTTTAATTTAATTTAGGAAATTTTGTTTTCTGAAAGCATGATTGCACTTTGTCAAAGAATACCTATGTATTCTCAGTATTCAAAGTGGCCTTCCGGATTTAGAGAGGGGAAGTACTAGTTTAGTGTTTTTTAGTACTAACAACCATAGAGGGCTGGGGAATTGGGGCCCCTCAAAAAATCTTGAAATTGCTGAGACATCCGTAAAATTGAGGGTTGCATCGAACACCCTCCTAATATTTGGGGATGGGTCCTTAAAAATGCTAAACATAAGTTATTTTTAAAGTTTCCCCCCAAAAAAATTTTGGGATTCCAAAATATCGGGGATCGCGTATAACCTCCCTCCCAAGAAAATCTGAGACCTATGCTAACCACCTCCAAATTTTAAAAGTGGGGTATCCAGAATATCCCAAAACTTTAGGAGGAGAGTTCAATAATTTTAGAGAGTATAATTTTATAATGCTCCTATTTTGTGCTCATTTATCAATTATAGTGTCTAAGATTTGATAACTTTGGTTTCATATAATTTTAAAAAAATTTTTCTGTTATGTCCAGACATGTGCATGGTCTGGAAATTCCCCCCTCCCCGAATAGCTGGGGAGGGGGGTAGCTGTGTATAGAGTAGCTGTGCGTGCCCCCATTTTATTTTCCCCTCTCCGCCCAAAAAAAGTACCCAAAAATTATGGCGCCCTAATGACGCGATCATCGCAAATTTTTGCAGATTTTAGCTTATTTTAATGCATTTCAAGTCATTTGAAACCTATTTTTACTTAAATTTCGCTTGTTTGTCCTTTTATCTTCTTTTTTTCTTTGTTTCTTTTTTTTCTTTTTCCCCTGTTTGCCCCCCCGTTTTATTGCCCCTCAGTTTCAAAAAATTGCCCCCATCCCCCCTACCATTTTGAAATTGCCTCCCCCAATAAAACCCTGGTGGGCAGTGCACAGATGTGTATGTCAAATGATCTTTAATTAAAAAATTTTGAGGATAATTTGCTTGCTGAAATTTTTAATTATAATGAAGTTTTTGAGCATTAAAGAAGTTTAGGCTTAAGCAAAATTCACGCTTAAGCAAATTTATTAATAACAGAGCAGAGCATAGCATATTATGCGCAGAGCATATTAATAACTGCAGCATTTACTATGAAAACCTAATCAAAATTGAATAATTCTTTTATTTAAAAAAACACGTTTGTTCTTTTTAATTAAAATGGCATATAATTATACCTTAAAACTATTTAATTATAACTTTTATTGTTGTATCTATTAAAAAAAAGAAAATAAATCAGGATACTGTACTTAAATTTAGGTTTCCTGGTCCGTTTTAAGAGCTTAAAATTAAAAAATTTCTCACCCCGGGGGGCAATCTGCCCCCCCGGACCCCCTGACATGGGGCCCTGCCACTTGACCCCGCTGGGGGCTCCGCCCCCCAGACCCCCAATTTCCGGGGGGCAAGAGCCCCCTTGTGGGTACATATAAAGCACTTTCCAAAAAATCCCCCTCAATTTAAATCCTGGCTACGGCCATGGGTATAACCACAGGTAGGCAAACTCTTGGATTGTTTTGGGGGTATAATTGACGCTGACCCCCCAGATTTGGGGTTATACCAAAAATTTCCAGGAGGGGTACCCCATACCCAAAACACTATATTTTAAACGTTTTTAGTAATTGGACTTGACGGGACCAACGCCTAAATTTTAGAGGGGGTCAAGGGGAGTGTCGGCAGTTTTAAATCTTTTTAAGGGGAGAGAGGTATGGTATAGCCCCCTCATCAACCCGTTCCCATCTATGGGTATACCCTACCCAAACCCTCTTATTAAATTTTGTCCAAAAGATTTGATAGGTACCACGACAATCGGGCATTATTTTGCGTTATAATTATATTCTTGTTACACATTTATAAATCACTTTTGTAATTTTTAGTTATTTTAATGTAAGAATGGCCGTTAAAAATTTTTCTATGAGCGAATTGCTGCCCTCATCATCCTTTCAATTTTATTATTATTATTTTGGATTTGCTTTTTCTGGTGAAAATGGAATATTTATTTTAAAGCCAACTTCTGCAGAAAAGGTCCGCTTCCCTTCTGAAGCCTTGTGGTCCGCTTGCCCCCTCAAGCCACAGTAGCTTCCTGAATTGAAGCAACCCAAACGGCCCTCTTAAGGGCCACCAATTTAAAGAATTACTGTTTGTTATATAATAATAAATAAAATATTGTATTATTTGATTAAAAAACATTATTGTTTGTTTACTGTTTTTTGTCTTTAATTTAACCATTAAAAAATGCGTTTGGAAAATAATAGGAAATGGTAAATTGAAAGATCTCCTGTCTTATTTACTGAATTTACTGAACGTTTCATTATTTTTTTTATCAAAAATAAAAAAGAAACACATTGACTTCAGCTGACAATTCGCGAAAACCTGAAGATAGTTTGCTCCTTCGCTTCAATAGCTGCTCTTCTGGGTAGGTTGAAGGGTTTAAAAAAATTGGATTTTCTCCCTTAAAATTTGTCCTGTTTTGCCAAGGACACACCTCTAAAATTAAGGGGTTAGGTACTCATACAAAAAACGTTAAAACTTTAGATTTAGAGGAAATACGCTCAAAAAATTTATCCTTTTTTTGAAATATAATTTTTGTGCAAGTGCGACGTATATCCCTAATTTCAGAGGGCCAAAGGGAACAATTGGGTGAAACGATGGGCGGTGGCCTAGTCTCTTTTTATGTTTTTAAACTTGGTGTGGTCCACCCGTTTCACCAAGAGATGCAAATTCAGGTACTTTCTATGCTAGTTTTTTCAAATATATTAGTTTTATTTAAATTAATCGCGTCCTAAATGAGATCTTAAAATTAAGATTAAGATTCAAGTTTTGTCGTCAGTCCATGTCATTTTTTTACAGACTGTAAAACTTTTCATAGTTAATAAACTAAAAAATTTTCTGGCCCAGGAAGTTTATATTAAGACTTTCTATTTGTTAAACCAAATACAAAGTAAAATCCTTAATTTACACATCACATATCTTGAAGGTAAACTTTCGTTTTGTACAAATTATAGTTTATTAAATTGTTTGGTTTATGAATGATAAAATTTTAAAGCATTTGATTTTTTTATTATGCTGTATATATTTTTCAAACTTTTCAGTTTTCAATTATTCAAAAGCGATTTTTAGAATGTTTCTAAATTAGAATTGAAAAGATTTCATCTCTAGTGGTTGCGGAAAGACCGCCTAAAATGATCGGACGGAGGAAAAAATAGGATAACGCGTGGGCGGGGGGGGGGGGTGTAGGCCCTCCCAAAAAATGGTTGCCGGATAATGATATTTTGTCATTTTCAGCGGCTAAAAATGCAGAAATTTTTTGCGCCTCGCTCATCGCGCCTCGCTCATGCTAACTTTAAAATAGTTTTGGTACTAAAATTGACCCCCAAAATCACTACACAGCAAGCATAAAAAAACGATCATATTTGGTTGAATTTGGTTCCCGCTTCCCCCTCCTAAATTTCCAGCCGCCTATAGCAATGGCCTAGGTAATTTTTGTATCTGCTGCGCCTTGATTTACAGTGTGGGTGTAGCCAGTGGCATAGGTGGGCAGCCTCCTGGATTGGGGGGGAGTTATACCCGACCCCGAAATTCGGGGGGGGTTTATCCCAAAATTTTTTTTGAGGTATACCTCAAATACCTTATTTTTAGCGTTTTTAGTACTGGGATCCCTAAATTTTAGGGAGGTGTCCGGGGTACCCCCAAATTTTAGGTGGGGTGTCAGCTATAACAGGGATTTTTTAAAGGGTATAACCCCTCTCTTCCCACCTATGGCCAGGGGGTCTGAAAGGTCTTTAAACCCCCTTTTTGTAAAATTCAGGCTCCGCCAATGTCTGCAAATGTAATTGTTAACTAAAAACATGTTTTTATTGATAAAAACATTAGATAATACATTATTAGGCCAAAAACAGTGTATTTTACTTAATTAACGTATATCCTTGCTTTTTCAAAATTTTTGGGGGAGGGGGGAGGGGGTGTTGGCCGGAGCCTCCTTCCATCCCCCGAAATTTTTTTGCACTGAAATCCGCCCCGCCCTCTCTCCAAAAAAGATGAAACCCTCGGTACGTCTCTGCCCCCTTCTTCTAAATTTTTAGCCACCTACAACAACGGCGCAGGTAATTTTTTCCCATATAAGTATATCTTTTTTATTTTTTTTATTAAAAAACGTTGGATAAATGTTATTATGCCAAAAACAGTGTATTATACAGCTTTATTTACGTTTATCCTGCTTTTTTAACCTTTAAACTTTGAAGGGGGTAAATGGGCGCCCCCCCCCCCTCCCGGGGCCTGGGGCTCTAAAATTTTTTTGTACTTAAATACGCCTCCCCTCCATAAAAAAACAAAACTCTCGGTACAATCCTGGCTAATGCGGGTTATAAACAGTTAAATTAAACCAAACGGGACAAAACTGTACAAAAAAAGCACAAATTTGGGAAATTTTTATCCCCACCAACCCAAAATAGAATGGCTAAAGTTCAGTCCACAAACTTTTTTGGTTGCGCGTTTACTATTCTGTAAGGATGGTTTCTGGCATAATAAGATAAGATAAATTTATTTTGCAACACGCCGGAAACCCACTAAAGCATTATAGAATGCACTTTAAACAAGTGAGCACCATGTTAGTAAGTTGTTTGAATCAATTAATAAAATATAAACATTAAATCAGTAGCTGGCAGTGGGCCTTTATCAAATTTTATTCTATCAGAAAAAGTCATTTTAAAACATAATGAAGATTTTTTAAAACATCAAACAATATTTGCAATAAATGTTAAACAGTGGACATGTGTTTTAAATAAAAACAGTTTGTGAGTAAAACAAAAGCTTACTATATATTTTATTTAATTAAAAATAATATAATTTTAAAAAAATAGGTTTATTTCTGTATTATAATAAGTTTTAGTATTAAAAAATTGGAAATGTTAAAGGTTTTTTGCAAAAATTTTAATTTAGTAGTTTTTTCTTAATTAATTGTATTTGAAATGCCATAAAATCTATTTATTTTAGTTTATAAAACTTTTTATTGATATTTAAAATATTTTTATTCATTTAAAAATCTGGTATAGATACCTCCTGACCTATCTACCCCTTTAGATCAAGATCATTCTAACTGACTACCCTTAGTTTTTTTTGTGCAATTGACTATCCCCTATAGACGAACTTTGGTTAGATCGTCGGGGTTGTTCTGGGTGTTTTTTTTTGTGGGCCGTTTTTTTTTTTTGCCCCCAAATGTGTTTTTTTTTTTTGCTTTTTAATTGAAAAAAGTGTACATTATTCAATACTGTCCCAAGTACGTGTTTTGAGGTGTTTTTGAAGTATAACCTTGGGGTGAGGGTTTGGCCCCCCGGGGGTCGCACCCCCCCCGCGCCTCCTTGGGGGTTTGGTGAGTTTGTTCGTATTGGGCCCCCGAAAACCCCCGAGTGGTTGTTTGTGAAAAAATCAAAAAAATTTTTGGAACTGTAGTGTTCTACCTTAAATAATTTATTTTACTGACATGCTGATGAGCTCAAATTTTAAGATAGGTCATTTCTATTTTAAGTACTTTTTTAATTTTGTTCTGTTATACGTCCTATGTGTGTTTATTTACCTTCAGTAAAAGGGACACTTTCTTTAAAAAATTTTGTTATATAAAAAGTGTCTATGTTTGGTACAGTGCCGGCTGAAAGTAGCCTAGGATTGGAACGCGTTCCGCGCTCTAGGAACGCTTTAGAGAACGCGCGTTCTGGGAACGCGTTCTGGCTTTTTCTCGGATCCCTGGAACGCACCCAGAACGCGCTCCCGGAACGATGCAGGTGGGCGATAGTCGGAACATCAAAGCTGGGAATTAAGGTCACAGCCAATCACAGGCTGAGATTTACACCCTTCCCAGGCGCGTTCCTGGAACGCGTTCCAGGAACGATGCAGGTGTCTAATAGGAGTGTAATAAAATTATGAAAAGATGCCAAAACACCTTTTATTACACCCATTCTCACGACCATAAAAGTCAGTCTTGATTTCGATGCACTTAAATATTAGTTTCAGAATTATTTAGTAAAATAAACAGATTAGAGAAATCTCAAGAATATGGAAATGAAAACAGTTCACTGCATTTAAGCATAGAAAATTGCATATTTCTCCGTGTCAAAAATTTTTCAAAATCAAAAATACAATATTTTATAAAGACATGAATATAAAACATACAAAACAATATTAAAATAAAACAATTCAGTTATCTAAATGCATGTTGTTTTTTTTGATTTATTCGTTAATTTTCATTTTTATGTTTGAACGGCCAACTATAATTAAATTTAAGCGCAAACAAATCAAAATCAGAATGCTCTATTAAATAGCACTGGATCTATAAACTTTATTTCTAAAACTATTTTTTTCTTTTATACAAGTTAATAAATATTAAAAATCAAATATAGTTAATAAGTTTGTTTTATCTTAATTTCAGCTTAATTAATTGTAAAAAATAACATATGCCATAAATAAACAATAAATTTTAACGTAATACCGTATATAGTTCGAATTTAAACCTCCAAAATTTCGTTCTGTAATTATTAAGAAGTTCTTTCATTCAAACATTATAAATAATATTGAGGGTTTAAAATTTACAAGACTGCAGCTTAAAAATTATATTATTTTTGTATTTTCGGTAATCAAAATATCATAACTAGTTAACGTTTAGGCTATGTAGTGATGTTCCGACCATTCAATATCATGCTTCAGAGATCTGGACATCTAAATCGGAGGGAGCTCTGAAGTTCGCAGCTCCGAAGCTCCGCCCCTTAAATGAGCGATTTATAGCTTATTTTAGCCTGAAATTTTAATTATTCTATCTGTATTTGCAGGACTATTTTTATTGTTTTAAATAAGTTGTGAAAAAATACAATTGAATATAAACAAGTGTATTTTTATAATAAGAAAGATTTGGAACTCACAGTGAAATCTAGAACATAAATCCTCTGCTGAATATAGGCAAATCAAGCCTGGCCGACATTGATAAAATGCAATACAGAATCAAATACCTTACAATAATGAAATTAAACTTAAGGAAAAAAGCTGTTTAATATATAAATTATTACAAATCATAAATATTTTTTAATTCCGATTTTTGATTGTTTTTTATTTAAGTTTTTAAATTGATTAATCTTGATAAATAATTTCTTAAACGGTATTTAATTGTTTACTGCAAATCATCAAGATCAGCCATGTTTAATTTGTCTACAGTACAGAGTTTTTTTTTAATCGTCGTAGCCATTTGTAGTTAAGAACTTAAGCGAAATTTTTTTTATCTTAAAAATTTTAAGCTATGTACATACTTGAACTATACAAAACAGCAAACAATCTGTTTACATAACAGTACATTTTAGTACACTAGTTTGTACGTTTTTTTGCACTTTTTTGACACGCGAGTATACATATTTTGACACTATCTTACAGGATTTATTTTGACACTATTTTGTCCGTTTTATATTCATGTCTTCATAAAAAATTGTAGTTGCAAAAAATTAATGTAAAAAATTTTTAAGCTACCTACATGAATAACAAAATAACAATAATTTTTTTATATAACTTAAAATTGTGACACTATTTTGTAGGTTTATATTTATGTTCTAATGAAATACTGTATTATTTTGGTTATAGAGATTTGATGTTAAGATTTTGAATTTCATAAAAAATATTCTCAATATTACTAAATCCCAACTAAGAACATGTATATTAAACGAGAATTCGAAAAGATGGGGTTACAGCAAGTTCATTGGCGTACAGAGTTTTTCGACTTAACCTCTCAATTAAAAACTGCTGGTATGAACTGAATAAAAATTTACGTAATGAAGCTAAGCTGCGTTACAAACAAGAGTTGTATGACGGAATTAAAAATTTCTAGGAGTCCAAGATGGCCAGAAGTAACACATTTATAAAGTTTTAATGCAAGTTATTGCTTTACGTATGAGGAAACTACAATATAATAATTATAGGCAAATCAAACCAGCCTGACCTTGATATTTGCAGTTTTATATTAATTATTAAACAATACAACGACTTAAAAATTTCAGCAAAAGCGGGTTAATATTAAAGACGATCGTTTATTTTGATAATTATTAATTATTTATCAGATTATTTAATTTGAAACCAAAATAAAAATTTTTCAAGGGCTAAAATTGAATATTTTTTTATATTTTGGGAAAAGGCGGAAATTAAAAAAATATGTGTTCCAATTTTTTTAACGTGGTAACCGCACAACTTTAATTGGTTTGCTTAAAAGTGCGGTACGGAGTCAAACTTTTTGTCTTCGACTTTAATAATTTTTTGTGAAACATTACCCCTGTCCCCAATAACCCACAAAAATTTTTTCAAGAAAATATATCCAGTGATTCAGGAGTTATGACCCCCAAAAATGGCGTTTTTTGACAATTTTGTACGTGAAAAATTGCTCAATGGGTATAAAAATTTACGTTACAAATCATGCAGTCAAAAAAGCGGGTATTTTCTGTTTTAATTTTATACCTTGATCGTTAAGATTGGTGCAGCATTTGTTGAAATATTGCGTTTGCCGTACAAAAATCCCGCAATTTTTTTGTTAAAAACAGCAAACGACGGCAGTGATTTTATGAAGTTTGCACAACCTTTCTTTCTTTCACTTCATGTTTTTAGCGAAAAACGCGGGGGTTTTTTGTATGATAAACGAAATATTTCAATAAATACGGCATCAATCTTAACGATCAAGGTATCAAATTAAAGCAGAAAGTAGCCGCTTTCTTTGAGTGCCTAGTTTGTAGCGTAAATTGTTATACCGATTGAGTAATTTTTCACGTACAGAATTGTCGAAAAACGCCATTTTTGTGGAGTCATAACTCCTGAACCACTGCAAATATTTTGTTTAAAATTTTTTTGGGGCTATAGAAGCTTTTTACAAAAAATTATCAAAATCGAAATCAAAAAGTTTGACTTCACAACTAGCGGGGAGGAAGACTCGGAGTCCGACAATGACAAATCAGTTTGACTACTTCTTGCGGTTTGCGCCAACCCCACCGGTCTAGTGGAACTGCCTCGCAGCCCGCTGAAACTGGCCGGGGTCGGGGGAATCACGGGCGTCCCGGCGATCACCTGTGCTTCCGGCCGACGACCAATACCCTCAGCACTACCTGACGTTTTTAACTAACCGGGCTGAGAGCGCAGAGTTACCAAAATCCCTACCTAAGGCTTTCTTAGAGCCTTAGTCTCTGCACTTGGTCACGGCTAGGGGGGGAAAGGGAGGACGGTTTACAAAAATTTGTTTTTGACGTTGACAACAACTGAAACTTACGACGGGTTGGTTTTGCTAAAAATACGTTTAATTGCTTGCAAGTTGGTTTGCGCGGGTCTATGGAGAACCCTTTGTGTACCTTTGCATGCCCACACCTGGGCTAGTTCGCCAATTTACACCTTCTCGCTCAAACGAAATCCTCCGACCAGTTCAGGCTTTTAACAGGGGCCCCTTTATCGGCTCCAGTTATGTCGCGTCGATAACAGAATTTATTTTAGTGCGGGGACTTCAACCGCTGGCGGACACGGAACGAATGACAAGATGTAATGGCTCTAGCTCAGATGTGTGAAAGATGTTTGCTTGTCTGTCTGCTACTCGCCGGTCGAGTACTCCTTTAACCGAACGTTTGTTACTTTAAAGTAAGTTTGTTAACGACAGTGACGTATAATTAGTACTAGAATGTGGGACGACTTTTACGAAGGAACATTTTATGAGCGCCAAAGTAAAGCATACACCGTGGCTACAAAAGTACGTATTACCGGACAGAACTTACACGGGACTGGCACAGGGACGAGCTTAAACCTAATTAAAGAGTTTTAGTAAAAGGATACAAAAAATGCGGCCACTTAGACCTAACGGGGGAAAATACAAAAACGTTGGTGAAAAGACACCTTAAACTTAATTTGGGTCTTTTTGGCTAAGGTGGGACTTGCAAAAATAAGGCTTTAAGCCGTGCGTAAATAAAACACAGATTTTAATACGTAAGTTGCCAAGGTAACGTAAAGAACGAGTTTAACCCCCAATTAAACCGCTAGCAAAGAGAACGGCACCGATAACTAACCAGAAAAACTGGGCTATTTAAACTAGATCTTAAAACAAAGGTTCAGCCGTGGAAATGCACCGGGCTCACACATATAAATACAAAACGCGAAAGCATTCAAAAAAGTTTTAAAAAAGTTCCAACGCCAATTGACTGAGAAATCCCACGAAGGACTGCCGAAATACGACGGGGCCTACTAAAGAAATAACAATTGGCTTCTATAATATAAATAGGCTCAGGGGAGAGGCTAGAAAGATTATTCCGCCTCGGGGTCTTCTGGTCTTCTAGTCGTATTTCGCAGCCGGACAATTTCAAGCAAGTAAAAAAACCAACGACCTTTTGTTAGCGGGGGCCGTTTTTATATTAGCACATATTAACACAGGGCCTCAGAACACGCGCGCACCGCACACAGAACAAAAACCCCACCGACTCAGACAACCGGCGTAACAAAACAGGGGAGCGCCCGCTCGCGTGCGAGGCCGTGCATTTCCACGTTAAAGAAATTAACAATTTTAATTTTGCAAAGACGATTTAATAAATTTAATTTACAAAAACACCCAAGGCGCCGTTTTAAGGGAGTTAGAAATAAGGCTACGGGGAAAAATGACTGAAAATAGCAAAATGCCTGAATTTTCGGCTGGCGCCATAATATCATGGGTGGCGCGGGAGCACCACGGAGCGATTTAGCCCCGTGGCGCCGCGCCAACCATTATTAGAGAACGTGGGTAAATTTTGAAATTCAGAACCTTCTTCTTCTTGTTCTTCTTCTTATTATTATTCCAACGCTCCATCCTTAAAAGCGATATTCCTCATTCGTTACTGATTGATCAAAAATAAACATTATGCTCATTAGAAAGAAGAAGGAATTACCCAACTTTCTTAGGAAGCACTTTTTTCATTTAGGTCCTTGTTATCGATTTATTGATCAAAATAAAAAAATTTGAAAAATAGACAAATAAAAACACCCAACCGCACAATAACAGCCTTTTGGCAACAATAAGGATTGTACAGAGCAGACAACCAACATCTCCTCATAGAAACCGCACAAAAAAGCAGACCGGTTTTAATTGGTGGCAGAAACGGAACCAGTTCCCAGTGGCATCTGCTTCAACCGCGCGGAAAACGCCAAAAACAACAGAGTACTTTTTTTAATTCTTGCAATTCTGATGACAAAATTAATTCAAAGTTTTATTTATTAAAAAAATAATTTTGTTTTTTTTTTGTTATTATTTTTTTAATAAATAAAACTTTGAATTAATTTTGTCATCAGAATTTAAACAAAATTTACTCTAAGTATAGTTGACGCGGTGCCGTGGGTTAAATTGCAGTGTGGCACCCCGCACCACCGATGATTACCGGCGCGTGGCGCTCCAGCGCCACCGACGCTTATTATTATTTTTTAATAAATAAAACTTTGAATCATTTTGTCATCAGTAATGCAAGAATTAAAAAAAGTAATCTGTTGTTTTCGCCGTTTTCCGCGCCGTTAAAGCAGATGGCGCTGGGAACTGCTTCCGTTTCTGCCACCAATTAAAACCCGTCTGCTTTTTTGTGCGGTTTCTATGAGGAGATGTTGGTTGTCTGCTCTGTACAATCCTTATTGTTGCCAAAAGGCTGTTATTGTGCGGTTGGGAGTTTTTATTTGTCTATTTTTCAAATTTTTTATTTTGATCAATAAATCGATAACAAGGACCTAAATGAAAAAAGTGCTTCCTAAGAAAGTTGCGTAATTCCTTCTTCTTTCTAATGAGCATATGTTTATTTTTGATCAATCAGTAACGAATGAGGAATATCGCTTTTAAGGATGGAGCGTTGGAATAATAATAAGAAGAAGAACAAGAAGAAGAAGGTTCTGAATTTCAAAATTTACCCACGTTCTCTAATAATGGTTGGGGCGGCGCCACGGGGCTAAATCGCTCTGTGGTGCTCCCGCGCCACCCATGATATGCATGTTGTAAAATTATGACAGGAAGCGTTTGCTGAAGTCCCAACTTCTGCGATTATCTATGGGCGCGTGGCGACGCTTATCATTTTTTTTTAAAAATAAAACTTTGAATTCATTTTGTCATCAGTAATGCAAGAATTAAAAAAAGTACTCTGTTGTTGGAGGAAATGGTGATAGTGATACAATGGAAATAGTGATCAAAAGTGGTTAACTATTGAGAATTTTTTTCTGGAATAAAAATCTAAAGGAACAAAACATATAACCAACATTTTTTATTAAAAAAACCACACTTACTACATAATAAACGTCACAAAATGCCTACATGAAATAGTAAAAATAACATTATTTTAATATTAAGCACTTAGAAACTAACAAAAAACTTTGAAAAAAGCAAAAAAAAATTAATCCTTTCTTATGCTTAAACAAAAAAAAGAAACACAAAAAAGTAAAACCCCATATTGCCATACTCACACACTCACAGCACTTTGAAACTAAATTTTGTTGTAATCATTTAAATTAGCATTATTGTTCAAATAACTCACTTATGTTATTTTTGAAGTAAAAAAAGCATATTCAACTCCAAGTAAGCGTAGCTTTGGCAGATAAAGGGAGGGGGAGAGTTACCTGGGGTAAATCACATCTTGAATTCTGGGAGAGAGGTTCCAGGGGATCATTCCATACTCGCAGGTTTTCTAGGTGGAAGATCCCGGATAGAAAAATTTGAAGACTAGAAAAGGGTCAGGGTGGGTCTGGTTTTTGAAACAAAATACTTTTGAGGTGACAGATTTAAAATTCTGGAGGGGAGGCAGGTTAAAAAACTTAAAAATGTTCTGAGGAGAACTTGATTTTTATCTAGGAAGAGGGCCTAAAATTTTGAGGTTTAGGGGGGAGTGGACCCCATCTTATCTCCCCCTTTCACTGATATAAATCTCATTAAATAATCATGTTTTTTGGTTTGGTAAGAACACTTCAAATTTTTAGACGTTTTGTCCTGTTCTTGGCAAAAGCTGACGTTTCGCTGGGCCCTCCATACCTTTTGCCGAGCTTTTGCCAGCTAATTTCAGTTTAGCCGCGCCTTAGCTTTAGTACTAAGTACAAAAACCCTTTAGTACTAAAGCACTTTAGTTTTAGCTTTAAAACTAATGACACCCGTAGTCCGGTCTATGGTGTAATAAATAGCACGCCAAAGTCGACTTTGGAGGTTACAGGTTCAATTCCTGTATCGGAGAAAATTTTTCAATAAATTTGGCTGTCTAAATTTTTCAGCGCCTGGTTATTATTGCTTCTACTTTGGGTTCTAAGAGGCTGAGAGTGGCTCTTCTCTTGGTGGAAATGTGTGACACATACAACTTATGTGTCCCTTGTGTGAAAACTCTTAAGTGCATCTTATTAACCCTTAAGTGCAAGCGTTAATAAAAGGCGATTTTCCCTTTTATTGTCCGACCTATGGTATTGTGGATAGCACGCCAGAGTCAAGTTTGGAGGTTACGGGTTCAATTTCTGTATTGGCCAAATGTTTCAATAAATTTGGCTGTATAAATTTTTCAGCGCCTGGTTATTTTCGCTTCTACTTTGGGTCGTCACAGTATGTTACCATAAAAAATTTTGAGCAAAAATTAATATTGTTGCAATCACCATGCATAGAGTTTTTAAAAAAATATAAACACGACTTATAAATAATAAAGACAAAAAACAAATCTTGCCAATTTTTGGGGTACAAAGGGATCCCTAATTTGATTACCCGTCATTTTAGAGCAAAATTAGCACATCGAAAGCTTGTAAACGATATATTACTGGCCTATGTAGAAGGACTGTGTCAAAAGTTGACATTTTTTAGGGGTTACTCAGTGCAGTGCCTAAGGGCACACATTTTTTTTAAGACCGTTACCAAAAGTTAGGGCATACAATTTGGGATAAATCCTCTTGGATTGAAAAGTTGTCGCTTAAGCAGGTTATGAACATTGTGCAAAAGAATGCGTTTTTTGCCTGCAATACAAAAGATTTTTGCAAAAATCGTAAAATTGACCGCTTTTAACCCCTCGGGGTACCGGACTTAGGTAGGTTTATCCTAACAAATTATATATTTTTGAACTCAAAAAAATAGTGGCAACCTACATAAAAATTTTCTGACGTAAGGATTTATATAATAAAAAACTAAAAATTGGCTGAAAAAATTGCCCATATATTTGGGAGTTTTTTGAAGCTAACCCCCCAAAATTTAAAAAAAAATTTTTAGGCGGTGGCTAAAAAGTTATGGGGCCAAACTTGAGATATTTGCATATTGATCGCAGCGTGTTCGAAAGTTAAAAAAGCTTAAACTAAACTATTTTTTTACAATTTTCCCAGTATCGCTAAAAAACAACAAAAAATAGGCTTGCATAGTTCACACCAAACAAATGACAACACATTTAACACGTGAAAACCGTGACAAGTGCTAAAACGGTCAAACCGCCGTCAAGTGACTTGTCACTTGTGACTTTGGTGTGAAATAACTTTTACTGTTTAATTAAAATATTTTTTGATAAACCCACATGAATAGAATACAAAACACCACATGAGCTTTGTAATATTTTACTTGTGTAGAAAAAACCATGTTTTTAAACACATAACACGCCTCAACAAATTGAGCGTGTAATGTGGCTAAATTTTCAGCGACTTTGTCGTTTTTGTGGAGGTCATATGATGCACCAAAATTTAATTATAGTCTATGTAAAAAATTACCACATAAAAGTAAAAATAAAAAACAAAAAAAATCTAAAACAAAAGTAAAATTACTTTAAGAGTGCATTAGAATCTTGAATCATTTTGAACTAAAGTCTGTTAAAAAAATATTGATTGTAAAAAACTTTAAGTAAATATATTTCACTCTGTTATTTGGTTAATTTATAGAAAAGTTGTATTAACACATAACTTTTGATGTGCGCTATACATTGATATATCATCGTTTAAATCAACTTTATATTATCGTTTTTTATTAGTACGAGATAAGAAACGCCACTTGGTATGCTGTTAAAACATACTTTTCTGAGTTTTTTCTGAAAGTTTGAGCGAAATCGGCTCGCTCAATTTTTTTTTATGATGCGTTAAATGCGCGCGGTTTTCGCGTTTTGCGCCGAATTTTGACCGCGCTAATACACTGTCGGAATTATAATTTTATTTTTGCTTCCTGCTCGAAGTGTGTAGGATATCAAGAATGCATAAGAGTAGAGAATGTCCGACTGTGTGTTAAACAATTGTTCAAATTGTAGGTAGATTATTCCACGGTGTGGATTTTTTATCACGTAAATAAAATCCACAACGCGTTGTGGAATAATTTACAATTTGTTGAATAATCTACGTGACAATTTTTCTATGGAATACTGTAGAAAATTCCATGCTTTTGCTTGAATTTCCACATGTAGATAATTCTACATTTTATCTTGCGCTTGTAAACAAACAAAAAATGCGAACGGAAATCTGTACAAATTTCTGTGGAATAATCCACAGTTTTGTTGACAATCCACATGATAATCTTTCCACATAACACTGTAAAAAATCCTACGCTTTTTGTTGAAGTTTCCACATGGAAAATATGAAATAATCCACACTGTGGAATATTCAACATGTTGACGGAGCGTTTGCGAACAGAAAAAAACAACGAAATATGAAAAAAAATATAGAAAGTCGTTTTGTTATATAAAACAAATGAACTAAAATTGTTTTTATTATGTCAAAACCGTTTTGTTTTAAAGAAATTGAAAGACAAGCGACTGTCTTGCGTCTTACAAAAGTAACAGCAGACGTTTTCGAGTCGCTACTTCTATCTTATGAGGCCGGCGTCTCAGAAGTAGGGATGCATTGAGCACCAGATTTTATTTGTGAGCTGAGCATTACTTAGTACTCACAATTAAATTATTTGTGAGCTTGAGCCTGAGTACTCACAATTAAATATATGTGAGTACCAATTGGTATTGAGCATTTGTGAGCCTGGCGAATGTTTAAAATATACTTACGTATAGTATAGATTTTAGGAGGATCGTATGTCGTAAGCACAGAAGGGAATGACCATAGTCCGAAGAAATGGGGGTTATAAGTGGATAGAGCCCTCAAATGAGGTCAAAGGGCAGAACAGCAGCAATGGGTCCTTTCAGGACGACTTGAGAGGGGCTGAACCCCCCCCCCATGGGAAGAAAATTTTACGTGTAAGACTGTAAAACAAGACAACCCAGAAAACACCGCAAAATACTTGATTTAACGAACATATGAATTTCAGATAAAATTATGGTTTTTAATTAAAAAATAAATGTAAAGCCTCATGGCGTGTAAAAATGACAGTATAGATATAAAAAAGCTTATTTCACCTACAAATGTGTTATTGAATAAGTCAAAATACAACATGTTTTTCTTGATTTTTTATAATATTAAGTTTTTTAGCGAAAAGAGTTATACTGCGATTTAAAAAACAAAAATCACTCAATACTAACAGTAAAAGTCATATACGTTTTGTATAATTAAATCCAAATATAAAAGGCCTTTTGTAAAAAATGTATAATATTCAAGACTGAAATTTTTAATATTAATTATCAATTTAGTTTATTCAAATTAAATTTAGGATAAATGTTTATGTTTAAAGATATTTAAACTAGTTTTTGTAAATAGAAATATACTTTAAAATAGAAAAATACCCATTTTTATGTTTAAACAAATTTGAATACAAAATGAATAAAAAAATTAAAATAAATGCTTGTATTTTCTAATAATCTTTAAACATTTAGCATTTTAATAGCATCTGACATGTATAAAACAAAATTCTTGTAATAATGAATCTTTATTATTTAAACTTTCCAGGGTGAAATTAAGTATATTATGAAAAACCTTTTTTTAGAATTTTGCGCAAAAATGATATTGAATATAAATAAAAAACATTAAAGGAGCGCTGTCAAAAATCAAATTCCTATAACGCCTTGAATAAACAACTTTCTTAATACTGGTCGAGGTAGATACCTTTTGTTCTTTTCCGACCAATTCGACAACATTTAAAAATTTTAATTTAATTGGTTCAGTAACAAAAAACTTGTATAATCTTGCGTTATAGGAATTTGATTTGTGACAGTATGTTTCTTTAAGTAATTATATCTCGCGAACGAAGCCACCAATTTTCGCGGAAAGTATGTAAAAACTAAAAAGCAAATATTTTTACACATCGATGTAATTCTTTTATGGAATGAACCCTTTTGATTTTTTGTAAAAATATAACCTTGTGCTCCAAAATTTTGTAACAATTTTTTCGTCAAAATATTCAACAAAGCCAAAAATAAGGCTTTTTTTTGGCATTTTTTACTAAGCAAATTTTTGCTGCAAAAGTATATAAAAAATCAACGTATTTTATATTCATTTTTAAGCCTTATTTAAAATTTTTATAAAGTCTGTCAAATTATTAACGTTTTAGTGAAAAAAACCCTGCGATTTTTACCCTAAAACGGTCGGCAAATTTTTTGCATAAGAAAAAATGCTGAATTTAAATTTCTTATGAAAATTTTTATTTAAATGGAAAGTGTCAATTTTAAAATTTTAAAATGTTTATTTCAATAGTTTTTAACAAAAAAACGCAAAAATATGATTTTATTAAATGCCTGTACTTTTTATTGAACGGTTTTTTGCTTTCCATGTTTCACAAAGAATGGGGTAACAATCTCAGGGTAATTTTTGGAAAAAAAAAACATTAATATTTAGCGAAATCATACGATAAAATCAAAATAAATCAGGGTGTAAAAATAAAGTAAAAAATACGACGCCTGTTCTTTTTTATATTTTCATAACAAAACTTTTTTCAGCGAAAATATCATTGTTCCATGATAAAATGACCAAAAAAAATCCTTATTTTGGCCTTTTTTAAATGGTCTAAAGGTAAAAAAAAACTGTTACAAGGCTTGGAACGCAAAATAAAATTTTTCTAAAAAATAGTCAAAATCGAAGGCAAAAACTTT